>JARYGA010043457.1:0-15958 GCA_030545235.1 Helianthus tuberosus
GTAAAGAGAGAATCAAGCCCATAAGGGTAAGGGCTTTGGAAATGATTATACGAACCGATCTTTCCTTGCGCATTCGTGCTGCACAAAAAGAAGCCCTTAAGGAAGGAAACCTTGGAGAAGAGTATCTCCGTGGGATGGAGAAGCTTTTGGTACCAAACGAGGAAGGAACGTTATGTTTTGAGAAAAGGATTTGGGTTCCTCTGTTTGGTGATTTAAGGAAGGTTATTTTCGATGAAGCTCACAAATCACGGTACTCTATCCATCCTGGAGCGGATAAGATGTACCAAGATCTCAAAGATTATTATTGGTGGCCTAGAATGAAAGGCGATGTTGTTGTTTACGTGAGCAAATGTTTAACGTGCGCTAAGGTTAAAGCGGAATACCAGAAGCCTTCAGGACTTCTGCAACAACCCGAGATTCCCAAGTGGAAATGGGAACAAATCTCAATGGATTTTATTACGAAGTTGCCAAGAACGCCAAGAGGCCATGATATGATTTGGGTGATAGTTGACCGCCTAACAAAGTCCGCACACTTTCTGCCAATCAGAGAAAAAGATAGTACTAGTAAACTTGCGGAAATTTACATGAGAGAGATCGTCGCACGTCATGGAGTGCCTCTCTCAATCATCTCTGATAGAGACGGAAGGTTTGTGTCAAGGATATGGCAATCCTTCCAAGAAGCCTTTGGCTCACAGTTGAATCTGAGCACTGCGTTCCATCCGCAAACTGACGGCCAGAGCGAGCGAACGATACAGACTTTGGAAGACATGCTGAGAGCAAGTGTTATGGATTTGGGCGGTAGCTGGGATAAACATTTACCTTTGGTCGAATTCTCATACAACAACAGCTACCACACCAGTATTGGTGTCGCGCCATTTGAAGCCCTTTACGGACGCAAGTGCCGATCACCCCTCTGTTGGTCTGACGCAGGTGATAGACAACTTGCAGGTCCCGAGATCGTCCAAGAGACGACAGACAAGATCGCGCAAATTCTTAAACGCATCGAAGCAGCTCGCCACAGACAAAAGGCCTACGCGGATCCAAACCGAAAACATGTGGATTTCCAAGTTGGAGAGATGGTGTTATTGAAAGTTTCACCCTGGAAGGGGGTGGCACGCTTTGGAAAGCGTGGGAAGCTAAATCCGCGCTACATTGGTCCCTTCAGAATTTTGGACAAAATAGGACAAGTAGCATACAAGTTGGACCTACCTGCTGAACTAAATGGCGTTCACGATACATTTCATGTATCCAACCTAAAGAAAAGTCCAACTCAAGTTGACGTTGCCATTCCCATCGACGAGATTCATGTTGACGACACGCTCCACTTCGTTGAAGAACCTGTCGAGGTCACAGATTGGAAAGTTAACAAGACCCGCCGGAGCAGTGTCAAACTCGTCAAAGTGCGTTGGAATGCCAGACATGGTCCTGAGTTCACCTGGGAGCGTGAGGACCGGATGAAAGAGAAATACCCCCACCTTTTTCCTAAGAACCCTGCTTCCACAAGCAGAACTTAAATTTCGGGACGAAATTTATTTAACGGGGGGAGAATGTGACAACCCGCACTAAACCAGGTATCCGTACGACTTAATTAATGATTAATTACTCCTTAATTACTGTGCTTGCTTGTACTAGCTGATGAACTGCTACTTGATATCTGATACATGTACTTACTTGCATCATACTTGCTTGCTGTCACTACATTATTTACATACGGCACCTTAGTGACAAACATGATGCACAAAGAGCACAGTAGCACAATACACGGATAACCTATTGAACATGCTGATAAAGCCAGCATCAGGCAAACACTGCCTCCAAGGCCTATAAGAGCCTGAGATATTTTGCTACACTGGTAGTGAGTGTAGGATACAAGGGTTGTAGAACTGCATCTCTAGGAATAAGATACACTGATTGGATGTGCCTAAAACGTACTTTAAGTACAAAACACAGCACTTTAATAAATAATCCAGCTTCTAGCTGACTAGTAAAGTGCCAAAACATGGGGAAAATACTACTAGACACTTTCTAAAGTGTTGGAAACAAGATGTGTCACTAAAGATAACAATAACGACACTTTAAAGCTTTTGTAACGCTTTAACGGATTACTATCCAACCGAACAACCGGACTATACCCGGAACATGAAAATATTATTATTTTCACTAACTATATTTTTCTGAGCCAGTTAGGGTCCCTGATTACCCTAACACCCGTCATAACACGCTATACATAACTAACTAGGTTAAACACTTAACTAACCTAATTAACCTAACTAAACCTCCTAACCACCTACTTGAGATCGAACTAGACCCCCCCCCCCATCCTAACCGGCCCCAAACCTTGGGGAACACACTAGTACCATCCTTGGATTATTTTATTCAATTGTCTAAAATCTAGAGAACACAAGAACCATGGGGTAATACACTAAGTTTTATCTATAAGTATCATCCTAAACACATAAGATCTTACCACTTAACAACTTCACAAAAATCATTCTCTCCCTCCCTTATTCACTCTCGGCCGAACCCCACTCTTACATCCATCCATCTTTCAAGTTTGGCTCTTACCATTCCATCATCATACACACATCAAAGGTCACGTATTAGGAGCCTTGGAGCAAACGGAACACGAAGGACCTCGTTATTTAGCTTTTATCCACGCGTTTTTCATCAAGAATCATCCCTAGCCTTGAGCTAGAGGTACAACACTTAAAACTCTTATTTGAGCTTATCTAAGGTGGTTAAAAGAGTTTTTGTCGGGTAAATATCGTTAACATGCTATTTGATGCTTAAAAGTCTACTAAAAGTATGAAAAATGGTGGTTAATAGCTCATGTGATGTGTAAAAGTTGTAGTATTTGAAATATATGGTTATCTAGACCTGATCTATGATGTGGTAGCTCGGATCACCATTTAACCCGGGTTGGTAAGATCATGGATCTTAACATAAGCTTGTTTTGGTTTATACAAGGGTTAAAAGGTGAAACTCTACCACACATGAGACATGAACTTGTGTAAAAATATTTTACTTGTGTAAAAGTGATTTAACTTGTACAATAGTGTTTAAAACTAGCAGATCTACGTATCTGCAAGTGGTATTTTCAAAGAACCACACATTTAAGAAACCATGTATTTTAAAGGATGGATCTTACAATAATAAGCGTATTTTATAAACCACAAGTGTGTAAACACTTGTGAAATGAAAAGATCCGACGAAGAACTAGTTTGGTCAAATGTTACTAGAAGTTGTAAAGATGGATTTTCTCTAAAGACGAGGTTTTTACGAAATCGGATTATTTACACAAAAGATCCAGTAAAAGTAAAGAGATTTACTACATATTTTAGACAAACCACAAGTTCGTATATTTTTGCGATTATGTCTATCTTTGACTGGTTAAAATGTTGAAAAGTTGCTTGATAATGTTGAGAACATTGGTTGATTTGATTTGTTAAAAGAAAATGATACGCTTGAAAGCGTGGCCATCTCCAGTTACAGAGGAAACTCTGGCGAAATTTTTCTAAAAACCTAACACTTAGAATTACTCACACAACAAGTGTTAGAATTATTTTTGACATATTTTCGAAATATAAATTTCGCCACGACTTTATTTATTAAATATTCGAAGGTGGGATTTTCACAAAAATTAACGTGATAAATGTATATTTTTCACACACTGTTTATGATTATTTTGTGAAAATACATAAATATTATTTTTAGAGTAAAAATAATATTTACAAACGTTAACGATCCAAAATAATACAAACGCTTTCACATGAATAAATAAGTTACACCGGTAATTATATTACCACTCGATTATTAAAACGTAACTTACGCACATGTATTAAATCCCCCATCCTTGGGAAGGAAATTAACTACCAAGTATATACAGAACATAAACACGAAATAGTTGTCTAACTATTTCCCACAAACTTAAACTATAAAGCTAAGGCACGGCCGTCCGTCTAATAGAATTAGCACTTGTAGGTCGTCGCACAGCTTTCTGATTTGGAGATACTTGGTAGAGACGCTTCACTGTGAGTTCATGTCCCCCTTTTCTCTAACTGTTTTCAGTTTTCTTAACTGCGGGGGTGAAATACATGTTACTTTGTTTACAAGTACTTTATATACGGTATGGTTAGCGTAAGGAGGTGTTTTATTCCGATCATGTGAGTGGGTAGGAGCAATATGAGGCCATTAGTCCTCATGTCGGGACCGAGGGACAGGAGCGGTAGATCTATCTGGGTGTAGCGAGCCCAGCCCCAGGCCAAACTAGAAACGGACCTTGGGGTGACTTTGTCCACATACAAATGCCGTGGCGAAATCTGCTAGGTTTGAGTCTCCCTATTTGCACTTCACATATATCAGTGGCCTTGCAAACCATTGGTGATCACAAGTCCCCTTATTGGCTACATACCACGATTATTACTATACTCACAAGTGTTTTACATACTCACTTACACATGAACTCGCTCAACATTATTGTTGATTTTTCAACTTACATGTATTTCAGGAAATTAACGAGATCTGGCACGGTATGGAACGTTTTCCGCTGCACTAGTTTCCAAGGTCATCCGGGGTTCAGGGGATGTGTCTCTTTCCTGGACAAGACACAATCCTTGAACCATGTTTATATTATGTTTAAGTTTGTAATGTCTGTTGAACAAGGTTATGGTTGTTAGGGTATGTTCCCGTTAAAACAATGGTACTATATTTGGTTTTCAAAACTTAATGGATGATCTTGCATGTTTTTAACTCATATAGCTTGGTTATGATTAAGCTATGGTATTAAGAAGTCACACCAAATTAACCACGCTTCCGCAAAGCCAGGGTGTGACAAAAACTGGGAATCCTTTTGTAGTCCCATCTTGAAAGCCTGCACAGCTGTTGCAACATCAAGGTGTGGGATATCCAAGGATTCCCTGCTGAATTTGTTCACGTAATCCCTTAGGGACTCCTGAGGTCCTTGAGTTATCCTGTAAAGATCACTTGTCAGTTTTTCAAAACTCCGACTACAAGAAAATTGACTATTAAATAAATTCACTAAGTGAGCAAAAGATGTAATCGAATGCGGAGGAACATTTAAGAGCCATTTCAAGGCTGATCCTGTTAAGGTAGAACCAAAGCCCTTGCATAAGTATGCTTCCTTTAGCTCCGGAGGGATAGGGTTAATCTCCATTCTTTCCCTATACTGGGCAATATGCTCTTCAGGATCCGTAGTCCCATCGTAGAGCTTCATGTTGGGGTTTGAAATCTTTTCAGAATCTCAGCATCACAGATAGGATATGCGAAACGAGATATCCTGTGGCTGTCTTGGGACACTTCCGGAATTGGCTGGAACACTCCAGGTACACTGGATATCATGTCCTTCAATTTCTGAAGCTCCCTAGTAAATGTTGACGTCATACCTGCATCCTGCAAAGATCCACTATTGTTAGTAGCATGAATATTATTATTTGACACGTTACCAGTCTGAGGATTCTGGCCATATCCTGAAACATATCCTGAGCTCCTCACAGTTGACATCCTGATCGAGGAGGGTATTTCAGGAGTATGATTCTGGGAATGACTAGGGACAATATTCCCCCTATTATCCTCAGTATACACAGCCGAACTGAAGTTCAAAGTTCTGGGTTGTAAAGGAGTAACAATATCCTCAGCGGATCTGCTCGAGCTAGCTTTTAAGAGTTTATCTCTTAACAGCATTTGGTTAGTTTCCTGTTGCTGCCTCATTTGTTCCTGCACACTTCCAAATAAAGTTAGAATTTCATCATTAGAGGCTAAAACGGGAGCAGATCCCTGAACACTCCGAGTAGGGATAATATCCTGAGGTTGTGAAGAAGCTGGCATCCTTGGAGGAGGTGGTGGAAGCACCGAACCGGTAGTAGCAGAAGTTGTAGCAGACACAGTGGAGGAGCTCATGTTTGATCTTGAGGCCATTGTAAACAATGTGGCAAAAAGTTTTGAAAATAGAAAACCGATTAACGATTTCACAAAGATTTTTAGTAAAGATAGCACCACTTGCCCCACGGTGGGCGCCAAATTGTTTTGGTCAAAAATTACCGAAGCAATTAAGTGATCAAATTAGTTAAGTGAGGTAGTGTGCTAAAAAGTGCGTTGAAAATATGCTGGTTAAGTTCTTTGTAAAAACAGTTTTCAGGATACGGCTCAGGATATTGAGCTGTATCTACGATCAAACTATGAGCAAAAAGTAAAGGAAATGACACGAGATGTACGAGGAAAGCCCTTGATCAATCTAGATCGCCGGCATAAAACCTCGGTAGCTGTCAATCGCGGCTGCCTAGTTCTTCTTATTACTTCAAACGTCAGGATACAGTGCAGGATATCGACCAGATCGCTAAGTGTTACAATGCTTTTTTGTGAAAGTGAAAATTGCGAGAGAAGGAGTGTAAGGGTGTAGTGAGTGTGATTGTGATGTCCTATTTGATCTGATATACCCACCTATTTATAGTAACAAAATACAAACTAAAATTCCTATAAATATGGGATGCTCCCGAATATTCCATTATTAACGTTGTAGATCGAGTAATGCGGCTTCAACGTCTTCATTTGAACGACTTGGACCGAGTCTCCCGTAGAAAGGGTCTTCATGAACGTGGGGCACCTGGACGCGTACTCCAGCACACAACCCGTTAGTAATCCTGAGGATACCATTCAGGATGTTACCAATATCCTGAATGAGCATCCCGGATATGAACAGATATCATACAACCAAGATATAATTCAAGATATTTCCCAGGATATGAGCTCAGAATTTCACCCCTAACAATTGTCCACAAAAAATGTTACCGTTTAGTATCCTGGCACTAACGGTCATATTTTTTTTTTACGAAGAACGAGGCAATTTAAGAGATTAGACCCATGATGTGACTGTTTGCAACTGCTCAGCGTACATTTACTCATCACCACCCTATAACTTCTCATCCTTATCCCATTTATTCTTTACCGAAGAGAAAAAGGTAAAAACTTCTCTCTCTTTTTCATCTTCTTCTCTCATTCTTTTCAGCATTCCGGCGAGAATATGACAAGGCAAACAAGATCAAGTTCCGGCGACTCCGCCCCCAGATTCATACAACAGAATCTTCTCCAGGATCCGGAGAAAGAAATATGTACCTTTGATAGCACCCATTTGTCGGCCCTCGAATCCTCCGGTATCTTCCCGGAAGGGACGGTATTCCGGCCGTTTGACCGGGAAATCCGGTCGGACATGGTTTCCGACGAATGGTTGTGCTTTAGTGCCTTTCCTTTCACCTTAGGGTTACGGTTCCCCTTCCCAGACTTTATTACTGAGTTTTTCAGCATTACAAAAATCTCTTTTAGCCAAACAATGCCGATGCTTTGGCGAGTCTTGTCCGTTCTTGACCAGATCAAGAAGAATCACATCCCTGACCTTTCTGTTCATGACCTCCCCCTAGCATACCGGCTTAGATGCCACGGATCCTGTAGATTTTTGTTTTACTCCACCTCCGGTGAGCCGCTGAGACTTCGTGCCACCAGGAACGAGGAGAAATGGCAATCCAAGTTCTTTTTTGTAAAAAGAGACTCAATCCTTGGTGGAACGGAATATCCGGTGAAGTGGTTGAGAAAGGGTAGGATTTAGGGTCTAAGGGTAATCCTGCCTCTTATCCTGTTCCATATCTTGAACTGATCAACTTTCTGTTTATTGTTTTGTATACAACTGATTTTAGGAAGCTTGCACCTCCCCTCGCTGATTCACAGAAGAGGATCGACGCTATCAGACTCCTTCCAGAGGCTGAAAGAAGTTTTAACCCGTCTCCACCATCTCCAAGCCCTCCTTCCAGTGCAAACATGTCTGGTAAGGATCCTGCACAATATCCTGCATACATGTTTTTATTTGGCATATTTAGGAAAAAATTCTACTCCCTGTATACAGACTCCAGCAAAGTCCCAATCCTCCTCGATCTCGATGAGCTTGACAGTTATCCTACTCCAGTCATGGTCAAGAAAGAGACCCCTGCTGCCACCAGCTCCAAGCCGCTCCCGGCTCCTAAAGCTAATCCGAGGACTCTTGCTTCCACCGCAAAGAAGAGGAAGAACTCCGAAGTTAGTGCTCCAGGCTCCGAAGGATTCTCTTATGATGAGCTCAGCTTCACTGATTCCTTGGAACCAATGACATCCTTCCTTAATAAGGTAATATCCTGACCCTATATCCTGCACATATATCCTGACAGGATATCCAGGTTAGCGAATACTGATTTATTCCTGAATTTTGACTTACAGGGCCTCCAGCATCTGCTCCACCTTTACAACGATGCCTGTGGTACTACTGCACTCTATGAAGCCAAGATTAAACAGCTTGAAACTACTGTTGCCGACCAAGGTGCCATTGCTGAAGCGAAGACTCGGCACTATGAGGACAAGCTGAAGAAAGTGACCCTGGATGCTGAGATCTAGCTGGCCACTGTCCAAATGGAACATGAATAGGCCATGGTTTCTTTCCGGGAAGGAATCAAAGCTTCTGCCATCATCTCCCTGCTACAAGCTCGTATTAAGATGGCCTATGAGGCCAAGGAGACTGGTCTTGAGTGCCCATCCTGGCCGATCGATTCCTGGGTGGCAAAGTTGAAGGAGCTTGGAGGCAAGGATGTGCCCCTTCCTGCTGAAGCTGGTGAATCCTCTAAGTCGGCAGAGGTGGCAGAAAAGGCTGTAGACAAGAAAGATGCTGGAGCGGATGCTGGTGAGGATGCTGCTTAGGATGCTGAGGCTGAGAAGGCAGAGAAGGTTGGAGAGGATGCCGTTGTGTGAGGGCATTCAGGTGGGCGATGATGGATGTATGTGCCAATGCCGGAGCCCACTTTTTTAAATTTGATCGTTGGCTTGTAACTCAAAACAATTTACTTTTCCTGCACTTTACTTTTCTGCACTTGTACAATATGATGACCAAAGGTGGAGGGATCCTGAGTTTCAGGACGAAGCCCTTGGTCATCACCGTTAGTATGTTTTTTCTTTTGAACAATATAACCGTTGGAGGTGGATAGGTCTCGGTTTGAGACAAAGCCTTCAGCTATTAAGTAAATACGATAAGGAACTGTTAGTGCTCTTAGTGGATGGGCCTTGGTTTGAGGTGAAACTAAGAGCACATCTTTTGGTATGTTAATAATATAACTTCCTTTTGCCTTTATTTCTGTTGTTACTACTTTGTTGTTTAAACTTTACTTATAAAAATAGTTAAATTTGGACAATATAAGGAACATATTACAAGAATATCCTGAGAGATATCCTACTCAGGATACTGCCTCGCAACTTATAAAACTTAGGCTATAAAAAGGAGAGATCATACCGAATACTCCCGGAGAGTCAATTCCATCTTCCAATCATAGGAATGTCCCAGTGCATAAATTTAAATCCATCTTTCAAATTGTATGATGTATTTCCCCTGTGTTCAACATGGTCATATTTTAGTTTGACTGCATAAACCTTAAATATCCTGGGGATAAACCCTGATATCCTGGGGATAAACCCTAATATCCTAGGGATAAACCCTTAACATCCTGGGGATAAACCCTTAACATGCTGGGGATAAACCCTGATTTTCATGCGCTACAGGCGAGAGTGTAAAAACTCAAAGTCTTAGAAAGGTGAAAACCCTTAAACCTTAGAGGGTATGAAATACCCTTTCGTGAGAGAGGGTGATCAATCCTCATATGCCTTCAGGATCCAGGACATAGTCAATAGTAACGAAATTGTCAGCCACTTTTACATGAACTGGTCCCGTTACCTTGAACTATCCCCAGATGACTTGCGCTCCAGGCGGGGTGTTCAAACCCAATTCGAGAGAAAGGTGAATACCTTTAAACCTTTGAAGGGATCAGGATCCCTTAAGCGTGAGAGAGGGGGCCAATCCTCTAATATTTCGAAATATCCTGAGCGTATATCCTGATTCATATTCTGCAAAACAATCTTAAACTAAGGTGGGTGTTAGCTTGGCTAACACCCCTCCGATGCCTAAGTTAGTATTGGGTTCAAGATAATAAATGAATTCAAATATATAGAATACATACCATTCTGAGATAAAATCTAAATTCTATTCTTACTTGAAATAGAGCTTTAGGTGTATGGCATTCCAGGATCTTGGTAGCATATCCCCCTCCATATTCCTGAGCCGGTATGCTCCTTTTCCTGATTCTGATTCAACCTCATATGGTCCTTCCCACTTTGGAGCCAGCTTTCCATCGGCAGGATTAGTGGTATTTTAAAAAGCCTTTCTTAACACCCAATCTCCAACCTTAAACCTTATAGTCCTTATATTCTTGTTGTATGCTCTGGATATCCTTTGTTGATATGCTGCTATCCTTAGTCTTGCTGCATCTCTTGTCTCGTCTATGGTGTCCAAATCCTGGCATAAAGCTTCAGGATTCTGCTCAGGATCCCGGAGGATAGATCTCGTAGTAGGTATCACCATTTCTGTTGGGATAACTGCTTCTGCTCCGAATACCAAGGAAAATGGTGTCTGGCCAGTTGCATTCTTTACCGTCGTTCTATCAGCCCACAAAACAAAGGGTAGTTCTTCTTCCCATCTGCCTTTCTTGGCTCCTAATCTCTTCTTCAAGTTGTTGACAATTATCTTGTTTGAAGATTCAGCTTGTCCATTTGCTTGAGGATGTACCGGGGTAGAAGTGATCATTCTAATTCCCCAACTTTTGCAAAAGTCAGTAGTCCTTTTACTTATGAACTGGGATCCATTATCACAAATGATTTCAGCTGGCACTCCAAACCTGGTCAGGATATTCCTCTTTATAAAGGATATGACTTCTTGGTCTCTGACTTGAACAAATACTTCAGCCTCCACCCACTTAGAGAAATAATCAGTCATTGCCAGCATAAAGACTTTTACTCCTGGAGCTTTTGGTAATTTCCCTACTATGTCCATTCCCTATTTCATGAATGGCCAAGGGGAAACTATAGGATATAGTGGTTCGACTGGTTGATGTAGTATGTTACTGTGCCTTTGGCATGCATCGCATCTTCGAGCATATTCTGTAGCATCTTTACTCATCGTTGGCCAAAAGTATCCTGTTCTCAATATTTTTGAGAATAATGACCTGCCCCCAGTATGGTTACCACAATCCTCTTCATGTATATCCTGAAGCACTTCTTTAATTTCGGGATCTTCCAAGCACCTTAAATATGGTCCTGCAAGAGATTTCTTATACAAAATATTATTTATAATGGTGAATCGTGATACCTTCATCCTAAATGCCTTAGGATTTTCGTCTCCAGGGATGTGCCCTTCCTTGAGATATCTTATGATTGGAGCCATCCAGGATTTAGGATCCTCCTCAAGATATTCAGCAACAGGATCCTGGATACTTATTACTTTTTCATCCTGAGGATTCGTTGCAGGATACAAGATATGCAATATTGGTATTTGGGTCCCTTCTGGTATCCTGACCGATGATCCCAGATTTGCTAAGGCATCCGCTTCAGCATTATCTTCCCTTGGTACCTGTTGAAGTGTAAAAACATCGAAATATCCTGCTAATTTTTTGAGAATATCGAGGTATTCGATTAATTTCTCACCGTTAACTGCATAGGTTCCATTAAAATGATTAGTGATTAACAAGGAGTCAACATATACTTGCAAATTCTTGATATTCATATTTTTAGCCAGTTCTAATCCTGCAATTAAAGCCTCATACTCTGCATCATTATTAGTAGCAGAGAATTCACACCTAATAGCCTGGGGTAATATGTCCCCCTGTGGCGATTTTAGTAGTATTCCCAATCCTAATCCTCTAACATTAGATGCTCCATCGGTATATAATGTCCAGGATCCTGAGGATTCTCCTAATTGTTGTACTTCTAGGTCTACCTCATCCTGAATGTCACTACTGAAATCAGCCACAAAGTCAGCTAAAGCCTGCGATTTTATGGCATTTCTAGGTTCGTACACTAAGTCATAAGCACTCAACTTTACTGACCACTTGGCCATCCTGCCTGAAATCTCGGGTTTCCTAAGTACATTTCTAACAGGATAATTGGTCTTGACATGAATTCTATGTGTCTTAAAGTAGTGTCTAAGCTTTGCTGATGTCATAACTAGTGCCAGTATCAATTTTTCTAAATGAGAATATCTAGTTTCAGCATCTAACAAACTTTTACTAACATAATAAACAGGATATTGCTAACCTTCATGATCCTTTATAAGGACGGCACTTACAGCATTCCCTGATACTGCGAGGTATAGGGACAGTGGTTCACCATTCTCAGGCTTCATCAGTAGAGGTGTGGTTGAAAGATACTGCTTCAAATCCTACAGGGCTGCTTCATGCTTCTCACCCCATTCGAACTTCTTGTTTTTCTTCAGGATATCATAAAACTCTTCGCATTTCTCGGAGGATCTTGAAATAAATCTGTTCAATACTGCGACTCGCCCTGTTAATCGTTGAACATCCTTCATATTTGAGGGTGATTTAATATCCAAGATGACTTTAATCTGCTCCGGGCTCGCCTCTATTCCTCTTTTGGTCACCATATATCCTAGAAACTTTCCTGCCCCCACTCCGAAATGACACTTAGCAGGATTTAGCTTCATGTTATATTGATCCAGGATATCAAATGCTCCTTTAATATCCTGGAGGTGATCCTCAGCCTTTTTAGATTTTACTACCATATCGTCGATGTATACCTCCATTGTGTCCCCCAGCTTATCTTTGAACATCATGTTCACCAATCTCTGGTATGTGGCACCTGCATTTTTCAAACCGAAAGGCATAGCGGTATAACAATAAATACCTGTTGGTGTCATGAAGGCAGTATCCTCCTGGTCCAAAGGCTCCATTTGAATCTGCTGAAATCCTGAGGAGGCATCCATGAAGGTTAACATCTCATGCTCGGTAGTAGCATCTACCATTGCGTCAATATGAGGAAGAGGAAATGGGTCTTTGGGACAAGCCTTATTCAAGTCTGTGTAATCTACACAAACTCTCCATTTCCCATTCTTCTTTTGAACCACGACCACATTTGCTAGCCACTTGGGAAATTTGACTTCCCTGATCATCTTGGACTTCAATAATCTTTCAACTTCCTCTTGGATAATTGTATTTCGTTCAGGAGCGAACTTCCTTCTCTTTTGTTGCACAGGCTTGAATGACCTGTCAATTCCAAGCTTGTGAGTGATAATATCTTTGGATATACCTGTCATATCCTCATACTTCCATGCAAATGTTGACATCCTGCACTTCAAAAAGTTAGTTAATTGTTCTTCAATATCCTGAGGGATATTGGTTCCTACGAGCACCGAGATATCAGGATTATCCTGATCCAGGATAACTTTCTTCATATCCTGCTCTGAAGCCTCCACGATATCTTGGGCCCGTAAATTTAATTGCTATGCTGTACTAGGCTTGGTTGAGGATTTCATTGAGGATGAGTAACATTCTTTTGCCTCCTGCTGATCACTGTTAATCTTGACAACCCCCCAATGGGTAGGGATCTTGATGCATTGATGATAAGTTGATGGGACAGCCTTCATATCATGGATCCATGGCCTGCCCAGTATGATGTTATAGTAGGATAGGGAGTCCATCACACAGAAACGTTGTATCGAGTTGACCCCTTCAACATATACAGGTAACTTTATTTCTCCCACTGTGTTCCTATCCTCTCCACTAAACCCAACAAGCACGGTGGATTTCGATGTGATATCCATTGGGGATACATTCATTCTTTTCAAAGTCTCTAGTTGGATTATGTTGACGGAGCTGCCATTATCCACCAATATCCTGCGTACAAAATGGTTAGCCACATATAATGTTATTACAAGAGCATCATGGTGAGGATCCTGGACAGTATCCCTGTCATCACTATCGAAAGTGATCACCTTATCAGTTGTCAGGGGGGTCATCCTGGCTGGTTTCTCCCCCCTTTCGGTCTTAGCCTCTTTTGCATGCCTTTTGGCCGCAGAATACGAAGTCCCGCAAATGTCGGATCCTCCTGAAATAAAGTTGATTATCTTGGCATCCGCAGGAGGTGATGCCGCTCGTTCAGGATCCTTCTCAGTATCCTGACCCTTATTCTTCTTTCTTCCTAGGAGATCCTTCAGATATCCCTTGCTCAGAAGATAACTTATTTCTTTTCTTAGAGCGATGCAATCTTCAGTCACATGTCCGAAATCTTCGTGGAAGGCACACCATTTGGATTTATCCTTCAAATCAGCTTTTTGTTGATTCTTTCGAGGCCACATAGCTTTGTCTCCTAAACCCTGCATAGCATACATTAATTCAGGAATGTTAACAGAAAAGCAATATTCAGATAATTCAGGATACTCTTCAGGATCCTCGTCTTCAACAGCATTCACTTTCTTGTTGTTATTTCTACAATACGGCTTAGAGCGATATGGTATAAATGAGGATTCTGACTTCCTATTAGTTGACTCATATGTAGTGGATGAGTTCATCCTTTCTTGCATTTTCCTATCATCCTCCAGCCTGATATATCTCAAGGCTCTATTTCGAGCTTCGTCCAAGTTCCTGCAAGGATTCATCACAAGATCCTGATAAAACTGGGAATCCTTTTGTAGTCCCATCTTGAAAGCCTGCGCAGCTGTTGCAACATCAAGGTGTGGGATATCCAAGGATTCCCTGCTGAATTTGTTCATGTAATCCCTTAGGGACTCCTAAGGTCCTTGAGTTATCCTGTAAAGATCACTTGTCAGTTTTTCAAAACTCCGACTACAAGAAAATTGACTATTAAATAAATTCACTAAGTGAGCAAAAGATGTAATCAAATGCGGAGGAACATTTAAGAGCCATTTCAAGGCTGATCCTGTTAAGGTAGAACCAAAGCCCTTGCATAAGCATGCTTCCTTGAGCTCCGGAGGGATAGGGTTAATCTCCATTCTTTCCCTATACTAGGCAATATGCTCTTCAGGATCCGTAGTCCCATCGTAGAGCTTCATGTTGGGGGTTTGAAATCTTTTTGGAATCTCAGCATCACAGATAGGATATGCCAAACGAGATATCCTGTGGCTGTCTTGGGACACTTCCGGAATTGGTTGGACCACTCCAGGTACACTGGATATCATGTCCTTCAATTTCTGAAGCTCCCTAGTAAATGTTGACGTCATACCTGCATCCTGCAAAGATCCACTATTGTTAGTAGCATGAATATTATTATTTGACACGTTACCAGTCTGAGGATTCTGGCCATATCCTGAAACATATCCTGAGCTCCTCACAGTTGACATCCTGATCGAGGAGGGTATTTCAGGAGTATGATTCTGGGAATGACTAGGCACAATATTCCCCCTATTATCCTCAGTATACACAGCCGAACTGAAGTTCAAAGTTCTGGGTTGTAAAGGAGTAACAATATCCTCAGCGGATCTGCTCGAGCTAGCTTTTAAGTGTTGTATTTCTCTTAACAGCATTTGGTTAGTTTCCTGTTGCTGCCTCATTTGTTCCTGCACACTTCCAAATAAAGTTAGAATTTCATCATTAGAGGCTAAAACGGGAGCAGATCCCTGAACACTCCGAGTAGGGATAATATCCTGAGGTTGTGAAGAAGCTGGCATCCTTGGAGGAGGTGGTGGAAGCACATAACCGGTAGTAGCAGAAGTTGTAGCAGACACAGTGGAGGAGCTCATGTTTGATCTTGAGGCCATTGTAAACAATGTGGCAAAAAGTTTTGAAAATAGAAAACCGATTAACGATTTCACAAAGATTTTTAGTAAAGATAGCACCACTTGCCCCACGGTGGGCGCCAAATTGTTTTGGTCAAAAATTACCGAAGCAATTAAGTGATCAAATTAGTTAAGTGAGGTAGTGTGCTAAAAAGTGCGTTGAAAATATGCTGGTTAAGTTGTTTGTAAAAACAGTTTTCAGGATACGGCTCAGGATATTGAGTTGTATCTACGATCAAACTATGAGCAAAAAGTAAAGGAAATGACACGAGATGTACGAGGAAAGCCCTTGATCAATCT
>JARYGA010043458.1:0-21646 GCA_030545235.1 Helianthus tuberosus
GCGGGTTTTGTCAATTTAGGACATTCGGTTCGAAAATGACCTATTTCGCCACAGTTGTAGCAGATTAGGGATTTCTTCCTACAATTCTCCTCTTGATGTCCTGGAATTTTGCAAAAATTGCAATATCCCTTGCATCTTCCAAAATGCTTCTTTTTGCAATTTCTACAATACGGAGGAACTGAGGATTGCCCGGTTCCTCTTTTCTTGAATCGATTATTATCATTACCCACACGAAATCCTTGGGTAATCTTTTGAGCCAATTCCTTCTTTCTGTCTTCTTCTCTTGTTCGCACCAGTTCATCAGTTAGGGTATTAGCTAATTCCACAGCATCGTCAATAGTGCGAGGTCTCGCAGCTTTAACAATATTGCGGATTTCACTAATTAATCCCCATATGTAGCGAGAAATGAGTACCGGTTCTGGCGAAGCCAGTGTAGGTGCCACTCGTGCATATTCAAAGAATGTCGAAGTATAACCGCGACACTCTACTCCTATCATACGATGATTTAGGAACTTATTTGCCAGTTGTTCCTTTTCATATTCAGGACAATATTTCCTTTCTACAAGATTCTTGAATTCTTCCCATTTCATGGCATAAGCCATCCTTCTTCCTTTTGCTTGTAGCACCGTATTCCACCATTCTAATGTTCCTTCTTTGAATAAATTTGATGCATACATCACCTGATCTTCTTCTGAACACTTACTTATTGCAATTACTGCTTCGGTTTTCTCTAACCAACGCAGTACTGCAGTTGCTCCTTCATTACCTGCAAATTCAGCAGGTTTGCAAGCAAGGAATTCTTTGAAAGTGCAACCAGGTGTTGCGGCTTTCATTTTCTTAGGAGGTGGAGCCTGTCGTAGATTATTATCATCATGATTGCTGCCTCCATTTACACTATGACTAAAATTATCTTCCTGAGTACGTTTACTAGGAATGATTTGTTGCGGTTCTATTGGATTTTTAACAGCAGCAACGAATGCTGGAATAGCATTAGCTATCCCTTGAGCAACAATATTCTCAATATCTTGTCTAGTCATATATTGATCTCCTGGATGTTGCTCTGACTGATTAACCTCATTTATTGGTTCGTTATTAGCATTTTCCATCTGATAATTATTATAAATATACTATTAGTATCCAGTGATGAATAAAACAATTTCACAGAAGCACATAAAATCTGGTAACACAGATATATATCCAAAATTGTCGATGTTTCGACTTCTATTTTACTTTATATATATTAGATAGGCATCCATACACACAGTTTATCTTACAAGGTTTTATTTCCCATTTTACAGAGTTATATTTAATTATTATTATTAATATACAGGCATTCTTCCTAATCCCACTATTCTTTGGTCACAGGCAGTTTAGTAACGACGTTCCCTTTCGTCGTACTTCCAGGTAATCCTTTCTCCCATATCCCTAATCCTATTTCCTGTATTTATCAGTTCTTCACCGTACTGACGGAGTTCGGCTAAGTTTTCGTTACTCATTGGAGGATTGGGGATAGGATCTGGTTCCCACTGTGGAAGGAAAGAATAAGGACTGTTGACAATATTTTCGAATTGCCAGTCATTTGTCCACCATTCTTCCATTTGACCTAAGGGTCGAGTGTGGATCAGTGGATCTGGAATAGCTGGTTCCAGATTAACAGGAAGTTGGGTTTCTAGGTAAGGATATAGATTATTATGGATAGGGCTAATGACATCACAATTTGCTAGTAGACGGTCGATTTCGTCTTGAAATGTGATTTCTTCAGCTTGTCTAGAATTCTCTCCAATTTCTATTCCTTTTTGTTTATAATCGTTCCTGATCTCTATCTCTGCTGGATTTGAGCTTTCTCCGATTTCGATTCCTTTCCCTTTATATATAGGGTTTTCTATTTTAGGGAGTTTCCTAGTAGCTGGCTTTCTTCTGCGTACTTTTCTCCATCCTACATATCTTCTCTTCTTTTTAAGTTTTGCTTTTTCCAGCGGTGGAGCTTGGAATTCCACGGGTTCCTCTATGTCAGCAATATAACCAGTAAAGTCGTGGGAGACTTCAATTGGTACTGGGTAGAGGTTGAGATTCTGAAATGCTTCTGATATCTCAGTCATGCTGGACAGCATATATGCAAAATGCACAAAAATGCTAAGTTAAAACTTTGGAACAAAGTTTAACAAATAAACATTAAGTTTATTGCATACGGATTTGTACAAAAGACTACAGGGAAGTGACCACACTATAATTTATTTATTTACTGGGTATTACTTTTCTACTAGACCAGGATTTAAAATTTAGAGATTTGCATTTTCTGCTACGGTAGCTAGCATATAAAGGTTTGCCCATTTTTCATCTAAGGTATCTTCCCAAGGTGACTTATTGCCTAATTCCTGGATTTCTGGACTAAACCTCACTTTCTTGGCTTGGGTTTTCTTTATTTTCTCTTGTCCCTTTCTAAGAATCAAATTTCTTTTATCTTGGGTGAGAGGGTTTTCATAATTTGCTTTACGGACAAAAATCCCTTCATCTAGATCTGCTGGGTGTTTGGAGGAAGAGGTTCCTTTTCTTGTGGGTGCAGTATCTAATTTGTGGTAGATAGCAGAAATCTTGTGTTTACCCATACTGTAACTCAACAATTAATCAGTTAATAAAACATATTTCCACAGAATAGCAATTAAATTTCCTAATTATTTTAATAGGCTAAAATCAATAGTAAGCTTAAATCAGTGGCTCTGATACCACCTTTTCCTGTCACGGCCCTTGGCCCCGGTTTGACCCGGTCCAGAGCCGCGAGGCAGGAAATCCCGTGGTATTTAATTTAGCGACAGCGGAAGACTTTTTAAACAGGATCAATTATTAATAAAACTGCTCGTTTATATATTATATAGGGATAATTCCCATAATTTACAAATACTTGATTTCACTAGGAAATCCTTTATTTCTTTAAAACATGTTTCTTTATTTATTTACATTGAGCCACTTTCTAAGCTTGTAGTGCTACTCGGCACTTTTCCTTTGCTCACAACAGATCACCTGAAACATGTTTGAAAAAAGGTTTTGTCAGCAGGGAAATACTGAGTGAATCATTCTATTTAGTAAAACATCATGTTTATTATAATGTACAGTATTAAGAGCGATTACAATTGCCTCATCTTTTAAATTAACTGATCCAGTTGTCACTTTACCGTACTGTGACTGTGGACATATCACTTGTAGGGTCCTTTCACCCCAAGTGATAAATAATTAGTAGCTATGTGCACATCCCCCCACATACTGGCAGTAATTTCAGATAACAAAGACTTAATCCCTGTAACTATAATTTTTATAAAAACATGCTTTCGAAAAGTATTTTGATAAAAAGAGAATGACTCACATTGTAGATTTAACGAGCAGAATATAAGCCTACTGATTAGCCTTGATTAACCTAATTTAATTAACAATGCACACACAATCGGTTAGTAACTAATACAACAGTTACGATAATTCACGAGATTAAACCTTCACAACAATTTATTAGTGCAATACTTAACAATTCAGTGGATTCACAACGAATGACAGAGTATAGTCCGAATTCGAGCAGTACTCAAACATTCAAGTCGAAATCACAATGAATTAATAAAGTATAATCTCAATTTGAGTGGCACTTAAACAATCGTTGGATAGTTATAATCGATCGGACGTTGAATCGTAATAGCAATCGAGTTATTACCCTGATTGTGGCGTCGATTAGTGCACTGTGTGTGTTAATTGTAGTATACAGAACGTAAATTCGATTTCTGCAACGAATTCCTTCGTCGATCATAAGCCAAATTTCAAGTCCCAATGTCTGCTATTTATAGCCAAATTTTGAGAAGCCCTGCGCATCGTAGGCCAAACATCCCCTACGCATCGTATGGGGTTTTAACCTGGCTGCGCATCGTAGGCGATATATAGCCTGCGCATCGTATGGGTTAAAAATGGCTTATAGACTAGCCACGTTTGGGACTAGCTATGCTGAGTCAGTACATTCGAATTTTCTGAATTTTACAACGAATTTTAAAGGATAATTATCAACTAGGGTTTACCCCCTTTGAGTTTTAGGGGCCCTAATCCTGATTCTGAAAATTATGAAAATTTCAGGGTTTGTTCAGAATTACTTGGGTTTCTCAATTAGGGTTTCCTATTGATCAAATTAAAATAATAACTAGGACTTTTAATGAGAGTTGTTACAATGCATGAGCACCTGAGCTGCTTGGTTTGTCGGTCCATGATTTCAACAGGCTTTTCCACGAAGTGTAATGTTTCGTTCACTTGGAGGTCTTCAAGAGGTACGTGTAAATCATCATCAGCCAGGCACTTTCTGAGGTTCGAAACGTGGAAAGTCGGGTGTATGTTGCTAAGTTCCTCCAGTAATTCGAGTCTGTAAGCCACTTTGCCGATTCTTTCCAGAATCTTAAAAGGTCCCACATATCAAGGCGCGAGCTTTCCTTTCTTGCCGAATCGGACCACACCCTTCCAAGGTGAAACCTTTAGAAGTACGTGGTCGCCAACGTCAAATTCAAGGGGCTTGCGTCGTTTATCGGCGTAACTTTTCTGACGATCCCGAGCTTTCACTAGATTGTCTCGAATTTGGAAGATTTTGTCTGTCGTTTCTTGCAATAGCTCAGGACCGGTTAATTACGAGTGCCCGATCTCGTGCCACACAATAGGCGATCGACATCTTCTTCCATACAACGCCTCAAATGGTGCCATTTGAATGCTGGAATGATAGCTGTTACTGTACGAAAATTCGACTAATGGTAGGTATGCGTCCCAATTACCACTGAAATCCACAACACACGATCGAAGCATGTCTTCAAGGGTACGTATCGTTCTTTCAGTCTTACCATCGGTTTGGGGATGGAAAGCGGTACTTAGATTAAGCGTAGTACCGAGAGCAACTTGAAAAGTTTCCCAAAGACGCGAAGTAACCGACCATCACGATCAAAGATGATATCACGAGGTGTCCCATGTCGACAGATAACCTCGTCGGTGTAGATTCAGGCTAATCGTTCCACCTTATAGTCTTCTCGTATCGGCAAAAAGTGAGCTGATTTAGTCAAGCGGTCAACTATAACCCAGATGCTGTCGTGACCTGATGACGTGCGCGAAAGTTTCGTTATAAAGTCCATAGCTATGCTCTCCCACTTCCACATAGGGATTGGTGGTTGTTCAAGCAAGCCAGAGGGTCTTTGATGTTCGGCCTTAACTTTTGAGCAAGTCAGGCACCTTCCGACATAGGGAGCGATATCCCTCTTCATACCCGGCCACCAGTACTTGTAGCAAAGGTCCTGGTACATCTTATCGGCTCCGGGATGAATAGAATACCGGGATTTGTGGGCTTCGTACGTTAAAATCTGTAGCAAATTGGTTCGTTTTGGGATCCAAATTCGGTCCAGATAATGGAATATCCCATTCGACTTATTCACTAGCTGGGCTCCATCGTGGTAGATCCTTTCTTTGTTCAAAGTGCGCTCGGTGAAACAGGCATGTTGGGCTTCGCGGATCAGGGTTTCGAGATCGAATTGGGCTTGAACGTTACGAGCACTGTGCAAGTAGTTCCGTCTGCTGAGTGCGTCGGCAACAACATTTGCTTTGCCAGGATGATAACGAATCTCGCAGTCGTAATCGTTAAGAAGTTCTACCCACCGGCGTTGACGCATATTAAGCTCTTTCTGGTCAAAGATATGTTGTAGGCTCCTATGATCAGTGAAGATCGTACACTTGGTACCATAAAGGTAGTGTTGCCAAATCTTTAACGCAAAAACAACGGCGCCTAGCTCGAGGTCGTGGGTTGTGTAGTTCTTCTCATGGATCTTGAGCTGACAAGATGCGTAAGCGATAACCTTGTCTCGTTGCATGAGGACACAGCCGAGGCCAAGGTTCGAGGCATCGCAATAGACTATGAAGTCGTCGTTTTCGTCAGGCAGAGTAAGTACGGGAGCATTGCAAAGCATGTACTTGAGGGTTTGAAAAGCAGTCTCTTGTCCAGTTCCCCAAACAAAAGGCTTGTCTTTCTGTGTGAGAGCAGTAAGCGGTACGACGATTTTAGAGAATCCTTCGATGAATCGACGATAATAGCCCGCCACTCCGAGAAAAGAACGGACTTCAGACGGGTTCTTGGGTTTAACCCAACTCTTGACAGCTTCAATCTTGGCAGGGTCGACGTGAATACCTTGACTATTGACAATGTGACCCAAGAATTGAACCTCCTTAAGCCAAAATTCACACTTGGAGAACTTGGCATAGAGACGGTTTCCTCTGAGTAACTCCAGAACCAAACTGAGATATCGCGCGTGTTCGGTCTTCGATTTGGAATAGATCAGGATATCATCAATGAACACGATGACAAATCGGTCGAGAAAAGGTTTACACACGCGATTCATCAGATCCATGAAATACCGCGGGTGCGTTTGTCAGGCCAAACGGCATGACAACGAATTCATAATGGCCATAACGTGTGCGAAAAGCGGTCTTGGGTATATCCTCCTCTTGAATGCATAACTGGTGGTAGCCTGAACGTAGATCGATCTTGGAAAAGCACGTAGCACCTTGTAGCTGGTTGAACAAATCATCAATACGGGGTAGAGGATAGCGATTCTTGATAGTCAGCTTATTCAATTCCCTATAGTCGATGCACATCCGAAACGATCCATCCTTCTTTTTGATGAAAAGGACTAGTGCGCCCCAAGGAGAGGTGCTAGGGCGAATAAAGCCTTTGTCAAGCAATTCCTGAAGTTGACTCGCGAGTTCGCGCATTTCTGACGGTGCGAGTCGATAAGGAGCTCTGGCAACGGGGTTTTCTCCAGGAATGAGGTCGATGCGAAAATCGATATCACGACTAGGAGGTAATCCTGGAAGATCTTCAGGAAAAACGTTAGGAAAATCTCGAACAATAGGAACGTCTTTCACTTCTATCTTTCTTTTCTTTTCCTCTCCCGCTACTACAATGTGGGCCAAGAAAGCTCTGTATTCCTTGCGAAGATAATTACTAGCTTGGACACATGACATAAGTTGCAATTTCTTCGAAGCGACTTCTCCGTAAACACATAGCTGGTCTCCATTGGTGAGCGAGAATCGTATCATCTTGTCGAAGCACACAACTTTAGCATGATTTTCACGAAGAAAGTCCATGCCTACTATGACATCAAAACTTCCGAGTTGCATCGGAATAAGATCGATAGGAAAGATGTGATTGTTGAGCTAGAGATTACAATCACGAAGAACGGAGTTAACGGCAACGGTTCTTCCAATGGCGATTTCAACGTCGAATGTCGAGGGAAGATGGGCGCGCTTACGATCTAGTAGCTTTTCGAACTTAAACGACACAAAGCAGTTATCGGCTCCAGTATCAAACAAACACGAAGCATAAATACCATTCACAAGGAACGTACCATTAACGACGTTGTTGTCGGTCTGGGCTTGGCGCACATTGATGTTGAAAGTTCGTGCGCGTGCTGCCTGCTGTTGTTGCTGCTACTGTTGTTGCTGTTGAGGCTGCTGCTGCTGGGGCTCTTGTTTCACAACCCTGTTCGGGCACATGTTGGCGAAATGGTTTGGATCGCCACATGCAAAGCAGACTCTGGCGTTAACCGCGGGTGCCTGAGCCGACTGTTGACCTTGTGGGGCAGGAAGTAGAGCTTGATGAGCAGTGGCTTGAGCTGGAGCTTGACCTAGACGACCACGGCAGTTGGTGGTGAAGTGACCATACATATTGCAGTTTGCACAGAACCGGAAAGTGATGGTTGTCGGGTGGTGGTAGGTACAAGTAGGGCAGAGTGGATGTGGCCCAGTGTATGCACGCTTAGCAAAAGGTGCATTTGCCACAGGCGCCACTACTTGACGCTGTTGTTGGGCAGGTGCGGTTTGAACTGGTGCAGCAGTGATCGCACAGTTCTTGTTGCTGGAGTTGCTCTTTCTCTTGTTCTTCCTCTTGTTGTTCGATGTGGTGGTGGTTTCAGCAGTTGGTGCGGCGATGGTAGCTTGATGCAGGGTCTTTGAAGATTTATCCCAGAAACCAGCTTTAACCCGCTTGTCATTGATCTCAGCGGCCAGTAGATAAGTCTCTTCGATTGTAGTAGTCTTGGCCGCTTGCACGAAATCTGCAACACAGTCGGGCAAGGCGCGGATGTACTTCTTGATTGCGATCTCCGGAGTTTTGACTTGGTCGGGACAGATGATACTAAGCTGCTTAAAGCGAGCAGTCAAAGCAGCGTTTTCACCATCCTTCTGCTTTATGTGCCAGAATTCATCCTTTAGCTTTTGACGTTCATGAGGAAAGGTAGAATTCCTCTAGCATAACCTTCTTCAACTCATTCCATGACAACCCATAAGCGGTATCGTTCCCACGCTTGTTCCTCTCGGCCGTCCACCAGTCTAAAGCGCATAACTGGAAAACGCCGGTAGCATTCAGAGTTCGAAGTTTCTTGGGACAGCCACTTTGGCGTAACGTGACCTCGATTGAGTCGAACCATTGGAATAAAGAAGTAGGTCCTTCTTCGCCGGTGAATTCCTTCGGTCCGCATGCCTTAAACTGTTTGAAGCTGAAAGCAGCTTTTGGAGTTCCGGTCCTCGACTCCTCAGAAGATTTGCTAGCATTCCCCTGGATCTCGCTGAAAATCTGCGGAACAACGTCCGCGACTAATTGAGCAATGAGTGCCGCGAGACGTTTGTCCCTCTATTCCTGGCGAGCATGACGAGCATAACGAGGTCCTGATCCTGACATTTTATGCAACAGACATTGTCACAGGACTCAACACAAAATCGATTACCCCTAGTGCAGTCTAGCGGTTCTCCATAAAGCTCAAGAACACGTAAAGGCACATAATCACAGATTCACATAAGCACAGAAGCACATAAACATAGAATCACATAAACACAGAAGCACATAAGCACAGAAGATAATCAGGATACAGAAACCTATCATTCACATTCGAGAATAGCGACTACGATTATCGATTACATAACGGGTAGTATAGCATCGTATATAGCATAGTATATAGCGCATTAGGCGATCATCCACGAGTATCAGCGATCTATCGGCATGGTGTGAGTTGTGTGTGTGTAGGTAGAGCGAGCAGCGAGAAGTCAGACCATAAATACCACAGTACAGATAAAACAAAATTCATGTAAAAGCAACAAATATCAGAGTCAGCAGTTGCGGGATCAGTATCGGAACACATAAAATCGAGGTCGGATTGTCTGCGGCTGTTAGACTTCGACTACCCAAAGTGATCCGACTATTCTCAAGAACTCTTAGTACACACTTTGGCCTTCTGGACTGCGTCCTTGCCTCGATTCTTGGACAGTCGGCATGCGTCCTTCCAGTAATAGTGTGATCTTGAGTCGATGGAGTCCGTCGAGACTTTGGTGAGAGTCTTGTTAAAATATAATAGAACACGGATCAAGTTACCAAGATTCGGGTTTCACCCCTGACTTAGTATCTTTGTCCTTGTTTTTGATAAAATAGAGAGGAATTTTGTGTCGAAGTACAGATCTCACTCTTGGTTCAGCGCAATTTCCCCTGTTTGAATACAAAATGCGGGTTGAACAAGCGATTTAGTCGAGAGTTCGCGGTTTTCACACCTAATCTCGCCCCAAATCATTCGTTCATTCTTGAAAATTTCGAATGTAGTGATAGTGTAGTGTAAACGAGGATAGCGAGAAATAGCGGGTACGCTCGTACAAAACCCCTACTGGGCATGCACAAGTCGGTCTGTTGGTTCCTAACTATAGACTAGGTCGTTTCTAAGACATCAACCCAGACTAGGTCGAGTCTTGCCTAATTCCCTATAGTTATGGCTCTGATACCAATCTGTCACACCCCAACCAATGGCGGAAACATCGGGGCGCGGCGCTGAGCAAAACAGATTGTCCAGAAGTTTCCATAACAATTATAATTACCAGTTATTTAAAGCATCACGTCCCATACCATGACATAAAAAGTAACATAATTATTACAGACAAAATCTAGTCAAATAGTTCTATTCCGACAACTCAGATTCTACAAATAGCCCAATTGTTTATCTGCTTCTAGAGCCCCTTTTTCCCTAGCTTTCGACTCCATAGCAAATTTAATATGTACAGACAACTATTTGTTGGCCTCTAGGACCTTATTCTAGCCTCGATTTCATAGCAGATAAGCATCCTAAGCACCTGTCACATACGTTAAAGTAAAAGTCAATACACATAGTGTAAAGGTGAGCATACAAGTTTGATACTAGCATATAGAGTTCGAATAGTTTACGCATAACCAGTACGTACGCATAGTGAAATGAGGCACGTTAGTTATCGACATGGGTCTATCGACACCAATGACTGCGAGTTGACTGTCCGGGACAGTTCGTAATACATAATCACCACTGTGATCCATGCAAATAATAGTCCTTAGCAACCCCCGCGAACGGGTGCTGTTAGTGCATTACGTCTATTGACTTCGTCTTGTATCATGTAATAGGATAGGATTATCAGTGTCCGAGGTGCAAGAAACAAAGTTTAGTGGATTTACATGAGGTTTCCTTTGAAAGTGACATGTGACACATTCAAGCGAAACCTACATGATCAGAAGTTTCGCTTGAACCTGTCATGGTCAGCTTCAAATGAAACCCAACCACTATATATAGGACACTTGTTGATTCATTTGGTACGCGACTTCTGGATTTGTAACGAAGTGCTGCCGAAATCTGTTCAGGTTGTAAACAGTGTTATTATCAATATTAGTAACAGATTAAAGAGTATCAAGTTGTTTCCACGTCCGTTTCACTGATTCCGCCTTTGAATCGGATATAAAGCTCTTCTGATTGACTCGTTTGGGTCCAACACCGATCCTACAAGTGGAATCAGAGCTCAGGAAGAAGAGTTTAGCTTGATATCATCTATTTTCTGACTTCTACACCTTCTTTTTCAATCTGAACAAGTTTTAACGGTCAAAATTGGATCAAATTTTCACAGATTGTATAAAACTACATATTGACAAACCCTGGAAAGTTTCACTGCAAAATTCGAAGTAAAAATGACAAAATTGGACCAAACACTAGGTTTCGTTTGAACGAACTCATGGGATTCGCTTGAAAAACTTTGTCGGTTTCACTTCAAATAGACCTTCGCTTGAAAATAGATACTGGTTTCGCTTGAGAGTGCTTCATGGTCTAAGTTTCGCTTGAAAACCTTGTTGGTTTCGCTTCGAATTGGCATTCGCTTGAAATCAGATCTGCTTTCGCTTGAATCGATACTTTCGCTTGAAATATTATCAGGTTTCGCTTGAAAGATCATCAGGTTTCGCTTGAAAGATCATCAGGTTTCGCTTGAAAGATAATCAGGTTTCGCTTGAAGGGCTATCTAGTTTGAAGTATCAGTTTTGCCTTTCGCTTGAAAGCTAATTTTCAGTGTCAACTTTGGGCTTCGCTTCAACTTGTTGATTCGCTTGAAGTCTCAGTTCGCTTGAAAGTGAAAATTCCGAGTCAAGACCATTTCACACCAATCAAGTATCAGTCAGTGTTGGAATATTTGATATTATTGATTCTGATTGTGTTTGTTTAATTTGTTCAGGTTTACATCATGGCTGAAGAGTTTTTTAACACATTCTACAATGCGTTTACATCGGATATGGTAGAATCATCAGAGGTTACACCCAAAGCTATAACTAAGACGATCAAGGATAACATCAAACATGACAACTTTTATGGAACCTATTCAAAACCTCCGAAGCTGGATAACATTGAAGATTATGTTGGTGGAAGGAGAGGTTCATCAATTGGGCGAAGGCATATGCACATGAGAGTTGGTTCTGTTTGAAGTTTGGTTATGAGAGCCCAGTAAATGACAAAGGAGAAGAAATTCTGATCAAAGATTATTCAGAAGATGACAGAAAGAAATTTTCTTATGAACAGAAGATGATTGCTTTGATTCAGCAATCAGTTCGAGATGATATTTTCTCATTATTAGTTCATGATGGGTCATCAAAGTCTGTGTGGAAAGCTTTGAAAGTAAAAGCTAAGGGGGGTAAACAAATTCAGAAAAACAAAATAGCATTATTAAAAAAAGAATTTGATTTGTTTGACAGTTTAAAGGGAGAGACAGTGAGGAAAATGATTGAGAGGTTTTGCCATTTAAAAATTGAACTTGAAAGATTCAAAATTGTGAAAACAAGAGAAGAGATAATTGATAAAGTAATTGAAGCGTTACCACGAGCTGATCAGTGGCAAACGTTTGTTTTTATCTTGAAAAATGATGATAAATTTGATACAATTTCTCTTGATGCATTGTTAGAAAAGATTGAAAGTCATGATCTGGAGCTACAAAAGCAAAACAAGATGAGTGGTTCGTCCCATCAACAAAATGTTGGTTTGTACTTCAAAGAGAGTGTACCTTCGGAGAAAGGTGTTAGTTCACCAAAGACATCATTCAGTGGTGAGAAGATGAAAGAATCACAAACAACTTCATCAAGTTACCATTCTGGATATCATTCATCTTCAAAATCAAGTTCTGATGAAACTGAGGAAATTCTGTGCACCATTGCTCTCAAATTAAAGAATTCTCCGTCGATGAGCATCAATGCTGCTAAACAACAAATGAGTTTTCTAGCATCTGTTCTGGAATCGTATGAAGGTCTTGTAGCTGGTAAGATTGGAAACTCTGAATTGACCAAAGAAGACTACGACCAGATTGATCCGGAAGAAATGGAGCTCATTGACATTCGCTGGTGTTTGGCAAGTTGCATTCGCAGAGCTCAGAGATATATGGAGATTACAGGGAAACAATCTTTAGGTGGTTCGTCAACAAAGCTTGGATTTGACAAATCCAAAGTGAATTGCTTCAGATGCAAGCAAAAGGGTCATTTTAAGAGAGAATGTAGAAATTCTGAAGTTGCTGAAATGGAGAGACCTTTCAATGATGATTACTATCGAAAGGCAATCTACCACCGAAGCAAAGAAGAGCCGAAATTGATTGAAGATAAACCCAAATCAAGAGCTTGTTTTGTAATTCAAGATGATGAAGGTTTTGATTGGAGCTCAGTTTGTCCAGAAGAAGATCGTTTGGAGAATGTTCGAAAAACAGCTCATGGCAAAGCTATAACAGAGGAAAGAAAGTTTGTTTTTGTTGCTGAAATCCGTGAAGAAAACAATGAAGAAAAAGATAAAGTTGAGATGAAGGAGAAAACTCGAGAAGAGATCTTGAATGAGAAAACTTATCGAGAAAGAAACGTTGTTTACAACAGAATGGATGAGATGCAGGAAGAATATGAGAGTGCTGTTATGAGCAGAAGATGGGATAAGAAGAGAGAATGTTACTTCAACAGAGAAGGTGAACCAGTTGTTCCAAAGAAAGACATAATCTTTGATGATGTTCTTCTCATAATTACTTTGAGAGCTGAATACTATAGAAATGTGTTGAAAGATGACACATATGCTAAAAGGCATGAAAAGGAGATCAGATATGCTATGACATCGTGTCTGAGAAAAAGGGATGAAGAGAGAATGAAGAAGAATGTTGAAGAAATGGTGAACAATCTGAAGAAGGTTGTTGAAGAGGTTAAAGCAGAAGTTGTTGAAGTTGAAGTTGTGAAAGAGGAAGTTTTGAAAGATGGTGAGACAGAAAAGATTGAAGAAAAAGTTGTTGTAAATGAAGAGGTTAAGAAAGCTGTTACTGAAGAACAACAGATTGGAGAAGAGGTGAGGAAAGAAGAAGAAGAAGTAAAGAATGAGAATTTGGAAGCTAGTAATGTTGGTGATGAAGTCGGTGTTGAAGAAAAGCAAGATGATGCTGATCAGAAGAAAACTGAGGCAACTGCATCAAACACCGAAGTGCCAATCACTGAGGTACATTCTGATCCTGAAATCTTAAAAACGATTGATCAGTGCAAAAAATGCATGGAACCGTGCATAGCTTGTATTGAAAAATATGAGCAATTCAAAACAAGAGATCTTGAATTCACTAAAATTGAAAACATTTTTAAAGAAAAATGCAAAGAAATGCTAGAAAAAGAAAAAGTTTTGAAAGAAAATGATGAAAAACTTTCAGAAAAATGTAAAAAGTTAGAAACAGAAAATGAAGTTTTGAAAGAAAATGTTTCTAAAATGATAGAAGAATGTTCACAAAAAGAGTCATATGAAAAGGTGAAAGATGAAATGAAATATGCTCAATCAAGAATGAATTATCTTTCTGAAACAACTAAAGAACTTAAACAAATGTATTCCATAAAACAAGATGTTGTTAATTCTTATATTGAGGATGTTGCTAAGCTAAAGCGACAGATTGCTGATTTAGAACAGGACAACAACAAGTTAAAGAGTTATCACGTGTCGTCATATGTGCTTGAATGAATTTTCAATATAAAACCGGGAGATGGTGAGTCTGAGCAAAACAAGAAAGGCACTGGCTCAGAGTTTCATCAAGTTCCACCACCGGGAAAATTTGCATTTTATGATGATGAAAAGGTCGAAAAAGCTTTCAACATGGTAGACCAATTGCCAGACAACATTGACATAACCTATTCCAAATCTGATGATTCTCATGATTCAGAGGTGGTAGGTAAAGTCATTGAAAGTGTGTTGAAAGAAGAGTCGGTTGATACAGGTAAATCTGAATCACAGGATGAAGATGAAGGAAATCTTCATGATAGTTATCTGAAAAACACAAAATCCGAGAAAAGTTTGAATGGTGATTCAAAAGGATTGGTTTATACCATGTTTGGATCGGATAAATTGTTCTTAGATGTTGTATTCCCGATTCAGAATGTGATATCAGAAAAGGTTGATAAAGTTTTCAAAATGGTTGAAATTGAGAAGTCTGAGATTTCAAGGTTTGCTGGTAAGAGTCATAGAGGTTCGTATAACAAACCTAGTTTCAAGAAGAAAAACATGAAGGCTGGGTTGGGTTATAAGAAGAAACAAAGTTGGAAAAGAAATGAAACTCTGAATTTTCTGACAAAAATGAGTTTTGTTCAAGGAAAAAGTTTTGAAGAGGAGGAAAAATTCAAATTTAGTAATGAAGAATTTTGTGTTCAAAAGGAAAAACAACAACCACAGGTCAAAGATGTGTCCAAAAGAACATGCTTCAAGTGTGATCAGATAGGACATCTTGCACGAAAGTGTCCAAATCTGAAACCTGTGGATGTTGACATAAAGAAGATTGATCATGAGAAACAAAAATCTGAGAATGTGAGACAAAGGTCAACCAGATTTGACTCAAAACAAACTTGGAGGTACAACACAAACAAGTTTGCTTCGAATCAAAATTGGAAGTCAAACCCATATAGGTTTGATTCTAGACAGACCTGGAATTCTCATACACCCAAATTTAGAACAACACAAAGTTGGAAAACATCTGTTGATATTACAAAACCACAAGAGTTTTGGAAACCAAAAGTTGTTCAAAAACAGAATGTTCAAAAAGAGTCTCATTTTTACAAAAGAGGTACTCCGAAAGGTCAGACATGGAGTATTAAGAAACAAGTGTCTTTGGTAAAAGATGAGAAAGTTGAAGTTAAAGTTGCAAAGATTTTTGTGAAAGATGACAAAGAGTTTCCAGCATTGAATGAAAATTATTGTGTTGAAATGCCTAAGGTTCAACAAACCTGGGCTAAATTGTTCAAGTAATTGAGTAATTTGTTTGTGCAGGTGCTCATGGAATTTGAAGATTGTAAGTTTGGAACTCAGAGCAGCCTGGCACAACAGGAGGAGAAGGCTGCTGAATCCTGTGTTGGTTATAACAGGAAGTTTATTTGTTTTTCTGTACATAAATAAACAATAATTTTAAAACCCTAAAAATTGAATTTTTTTGAAGAATATATATATATATATGTTATGTTTTAGTTTGTAAAAAATAGAAAATTACAAAAATATGTATTGCTTGAATACGCCGAAACCCTCGCGGCTGAACAAACATGATTACTTTCACAAGATTGAAAAACGGTTTTCAAACTGTCGAAAATCAATGGGTTGTAAATCATAGGGGTACTTTATATGAGTTTTTCTGCAAAATAGAGCATAGTTAGCAGAAAATGGATGGCGAGACATAGCTATCAGTATTGGTTCTCAAATTTTCTTTAAATGATTTTGCATTTTAGGGGGAGAAAAATTGTCAGAAAATACAAAAACATTTGAAAATTTGAAAAAGTCAAAAACATGATAAAATGAAAAATTGAGTTTTTGCGTAAAAAGAGGAAATGATAGTACATCAGTAGACAGTTACAGTACGCTAAAGAATTGAAAAGTCAAAATGTGTTAAACGATCTCACCGTGGATGTGTCGGTAGATTTTTATACATTTAGTAAACTTTTCCGGGATATAAACCTAAATTCAAACTTGCTTATTTCGTGGGGAACACTACTTGGATATATAGGTAACCCCTGAAATCTTGTTTGAAAGGTCCCTCTTTCTGAGATACTAGGTCTTTATGCTTAGTGATATCTGGGGTATTATTCCGGGACTTCTGCTGAATGGAAGTTCTGACCTCGTCCTCGAATAATACTTTCTGCTTGCTTGAAACATAGCGCTGCCCTCAGCAAATTGATGAAACAATAAAATTGATAGTCATTGCTGTTGTAATTCAAAAGATCCTCTAAAGGGGACACACCTAAAGTCAAACCAAGCTCTCTGCTGAACGGAAGTTCTGACCTGAGCTATCATGGTTTCATAATTTATTCCCCTTACAGATATCATCTAGGTATACTCACCTGTAAGACTGAATATTAGGATCTGGATACGGGAGTATATTCAAGAGGTGGGACACATGAATGAGTTTAAGTTCTTAATACATCTAATTCGTATCCTGAATCAGTTGAACTTTGTGTGAAAATTTAAGTGGACAAGTATATCGACAATCTAAGTGAATTGTTTAATTCTTAATGTGTAATTAAGCTCAAAGGTACTTGTGACTTGTCAAAAACTGATATGATCCTCTGACGCATACTCAAACAAAAATATTGTCTGTAACTATGTTTGTACATATTTCTTTACTGCTTTATATTTCAGAAAATCCAAAAAGATTTTTGATTCTGCTTTATTTTCGACAACCGATGTCTGAGTGCTGAGTTTCAAAATCTAAGTAAGCTGATTGTGTTTCTGAAAATAAAACAAGTTCATTAATTTGAAACTTGAATTAAAAATCAAAAATTTCAAAAACAGTTTATGATATCTCCAAGGTCATTAGTTTGGACTTGGATGATTTACTGTGAGGATTTTGGATATTGGACATTGCCATATCTGTATAGATTGCTGATAGAGGGAGTGTTTTAGAGAAGATTGAATTGCCAGGTTATGATTTCTGGTAGTTTAAAATGGTGTTACTTATAAACGTATGAGTGATTGAAGATAGTCCAGATTACGATCCCGAGAGCAGAGTCTAAGGGGGAGTCTGAAGACAAGCTTGAATCAAGGAGGAGCTTGTAGATGGAAAGCTAGGTGACGATCCCAAAGCACGGAAGCTTGACTAAAGGGGGAGCCTGAAGCTGATAGGAGAGAAAGATTGATGGATGCTTTTAATGTTACAATTTGAATGAGAAGGCAGAATGATCAAGACCGAAGATGTGTCATGCCGAAGACTAGACACTGAAGACTTCGTCAATATCCGAGGGGGAGTCTGTTAGTGCATTACGTCTATTGACTTCGTCTTGTATCATGTAATAGGATAGGATTATCAGTGTAAGAGGTGCAAGAAACAAAATTTAGTGGATTTACATGAGGTTTCCTTTGAAAGTGACATGTGACACATTCAAGCGAAACCTACATGATCAGAAGTTTCGCTTGAACCTGTCATGGTCAGCTTCAAACGAAACCCAACCACTATATATAGGACACTTGTTGATTCATTTGGTACGCGACTTCTGGATTTGTAACGAAGTGCTGCCGAAATCTGTTCAGGTTGTAAACAGTGTTATTATCAATATTAGTAACAGATTAAAGAGTATCAAGTTGTTTCCACGTCCGTTTCACTGATTCCGCCTTTGAATCGGATATAAAGCTCTTCTGATTGACTCGTTTGGGTCCAACACCGATCCTACAGGTGCTGAGTCCAAACTATAGTACTATCGTTGCTAAGGCAGGTGGGTAGCATTCCATGTGTAAACATAACAAACAAGCATTCATTTAGCCACGTAATACATGCAATAACGGTTAGCATTCAAATAGTATTGAGTAGTGTGACTGGTGTGATTTGAATATTCGTAACGTATGTAACACCCAAAAGTGCGTAAAGCAAAAAGGGTTCGAGTATACTCACAGCATTGATGGATGGAAGGGAGCGCGCAGAGTAAGTTTAGCCTGAACAGATTGATAGCATAAAAGATAAGTGGCGCGTAAAACGAGAAGTTACCGAATGCAGGATGCAGGTCAGCAGTTCGATCGGATGATAGTCCGATCGGACAGCTGATCGTTCGAGTGACAGTCCGTTCGGTCGGTTGTCCGATGGATGACCGTTCGAGTGGATTGTCACTTCCTTTGGGAAGGATGTGTTTGTGTATGATGGCTTGGCTTTTGAAGTTTTCGTTGTAGTATTTTGAAAACATAGAAGTTTCTCTACCTTTCAGGTCGGTCGATCGAACGGTCGTTCGATCGGACGGCGACTTGAACGGCGTGGTTACTTAGTGAAAACAAGTTCATAGTAAGTTGTTACTCGATCGGACTATGGTTCGATCGGGTGACATCTCTTGTGCATTGAACATGTTGAAAATTGTTTAAGTGTTGAAGTCTGATCATTACATGGTTAAGTTGCAGCCCGTTCGGATGATAATCCGATCGGTCAGCACTTAGTTCAATGTTCATCCTTCAAAGTTTGAAAATGGAAGTTAAGTGTGGGGCCAAGGTGCAAGTCGTTCGGTTGGACCAGTCGCTCGATTTGGCTGTTCGATCAGACAGCAGTCCAATCGGACGGCACTCCGTCCTGGTCGTCCTATTCGTTTTACACTTGGTCGTTTTGATTGTTTGTCATTTTATCGAGACGTTTTGATACGTATTAAGCAACTGTAACCTCGTCAATACTTGGTACCCCTGATTGGTCAGGAATCACCCAAATCCAACCAGTTAACTGTTCGAGATGGTGTTCCATGTTTAACCCAAAATCGGTAGTCTCGTGGATAGAATCCAGGCCTTGAACCAACACAACCGCAAGAATGAGTATTAGGTCGACGTAAGTCCCGATTCTATCGTTTCGAAGGCATTGAGTGTAAAAGAGTTGAAAGAAAGTTGAAAATCATCTTCCAATCCCTTTCACAGTGGATATGTTCAGATCTATGCAAGATCTTTGTTTATTAATGTGGAAATCCTTTAGATCCAAGTTGTTCTTGGTTGATTGAAGCCAAAACATGAAGTTCTTCAAGAACACATGATGACATCATCCTAGAACACCTCAAAACTGGTGATTTCATGGTTAAAAGTTAAGATTCAAAAGATAGAAAGGTGTAGGAGTGCGTGTAGATTAAGAAAGTACAAGATTTAGGACGAGATCTTACCGGAATTGCGAGAAATCGGAGAAAAAGCAAGGTGAGAGAGCTTGGTAGTACGTCAGTTGCCAAAAGTGGAAAGTTTGAGAGTGACAAGGGGTATTTATAGGGTTACCCGAAATGGAAAGGAGCTGGTCGATCGGTTTGGCGGCCCGATCGAACAGCTAGTCGATCGAGCGGATGCTTGATCGATCGGCTGGTCGATCGACTGGTCGCCTGGTCGATCAGTTCCCTTGTTTGTGTGTTCAGCGCGATGAGTTTGCTGTTTCAATTCGCGTGTAGTGCGTTGCGATGCGATGCGATTCGAGAGAGCGATGCGATAGAGTTGCTTATCAAATTACTTTTAATCCCAACTACTATATCTAACATACAATCATCCTACATTTAACTTGCGTTTCGTATATTCGAGTAGATTTCGATTCGATTCGATTTGAGTTTCAATTGCGTTTCGATTAATCACCATAAAACATATATAAACATGCACAGGTAACACATAATTAGCACACACGCATAAAACAATACCCAGATCACATACTTCGAGTCGCAGTTCGTATCACGATTCGAGGTCGATTTTATTAGCATAGTTGATTATCGTTTAGTTATCTTTATCGCATTGTTACTGCCTATAGTTGATAGTCGTAAGTCGATTAAATAACGAATAACATACGTCGATTGCTTCAATTATTGACAATTACTCCACATAATACAACTAAAATAAACACATAAAAGAAAATCTCTACAAGTCAAGTCGCGCGATCGGTCGTTGACTTTGACCTTGACTTTGACTCCTTGAGAACACGGGGTGTTACACGACCATCTCTTCTCTTGTCGCCGACACCCACCGCCGAACGACCACCCTACCCACCTACAGCCGACGTCCGATATCACCACTGCTGTAAAATCTCCGGCAGACCACTGATAACCAACCTCTACCTCCGACTATGTGACAACCCGAACTTTCAAGGTTAGTATCGTGTGATATCGTATTTATGATTCTCACTGTTCTTTGTTCATATTCATAACTGTGTTAAACTTGTTTTACGTAAACGTGCTCGTGTATGTTTGTGTGTGTAGTCTAGTCAATATGTCGGGCCGCTCACACACACGCCTCATGCTGTTATCATTCCAATCCTAAACTGGCCCACCCTTTTGTATTGTTGGTACCTGGCCCAGTGCACTAGGAGCCCAAGTAAGATTTAAAACAAAAACACAAATCAAGTGGGTTCGGCCCACTTTGTGACGGTTATGTTTGGAATTGGTTTCCATGCACCCATTACACATGAACACAAGTTAATCAATCCTAATATCCTCACCCCTCCCCTATTCGTGACGGAAATAACCCCCCCCCCCTCTTCGAAACCCTTTTTCCTTTGGAGCTTACCCTTGTGCTTGGTTTTACACATCAACAAGTTAGTTTATATTCATGCAAATAAATATGTGTTGTTTATGTTTAAGAACTACCTTGTTGATATTTGGTTTGCTTCTGGTCGCATATACTATAAGAATTGTATAGGTATAAATCTGTTAGAAGCAGAATTGTGATGATTGTATGCATGGATCGATGATATTGTTGATAAAAGGATAAGTGATTCAAATGTGCATGATGTTAAATAACTATTGCTGATGTGGTTCGATTTGTGGGCATATAGGATAATATGTATGACTAAAAACCACTCACATGGATCTAATTGGGCCGCACCATAATAGCATGTGACTATCTTATCTTTTAATCTTATTCTATGTGTGTTGGTTGATTGTGATGTATGCCTTTTGGTTAAGCAAACCGATTATAATATTAGCACACTATAAATGATCAGAACTTGTGGTTGATTAAAATATAGCCCCACTTAATAAACAGATGATAGGACCGTGCAAAGCTTGTTAGTGGCCGCACCTGGGAGTTTTAAGTTTTAATAAACAGATTCTAAACTGTGTTAGTGGGTCGAGGTTTAGAAATTATTGTTGGCTTTACACTTTATTGGGCCGCACGGCATATGGATTGTGCAGCCCGTGAGATTCGTACTAGTTGGGCTTGTAGGACATGGGCCGCCCCTAATGGGCCACACACACTTGAATATCGATGTACTAGAATATTAAACTACTTCATATTTGTGAACATACATGATTATTTGTATGAGAACCGAACTGTTAGTATATGTTTTGTGAGGTATGAAGTTGTAATGTGAATGTATAACTGAACCAACT
>JARYGA010043459.1:0-47418 GCA_030545235.1 Helianthus tuberosus
ATCAGTAACGGCTGTTAACACATCAGAGTAATCCCTCCGTAGGCACTTCTGGCCTTCACATCTGTAATGGCGCTAACCTTTGCACTACTCTGATGATTTAGAACAATTAACGATTCTGCACACAAAGTTTTCTCCTCACTGGTATATCTGCGTGACTCATGGATAACCAATTCACACTAACTACTGCGTTGTAACCATTAAGGGTAGTGGAAGGAAGGTCGATATCGAACACCTGTCCCCCTAGGTCGAATTTGCATCCAAGCGAACATATAAGGCTTCAATTGACTTGCATTAGCCGACTCCACAACAGGTTCGGTTTCAAGAAGCATCAGGGTTAAATAGAACAGAGATGAAGCGAATAGCTATCCATCCAAACTATCGTGTTGCTATTACGCCTGGTATAGCCTATGCCAATACAATATGTCCTTCCATGAGCTTCATTTCCAGTGTTGTTTTCGTCACGAGAATTCCCAGTACTTCCGTCGTTCCCTCTGCTGTCGTCACCTTGACTTAACACAGTCAATCCTTGTCAAGGTCACCTTCGTTTCCATACTGTAAGCTACGTTCACGAGTACCTTGATGTTGCCGTGCCTGCTGCCTCCAATGCCGTTTCTTGAAACGGAGCCCTACAATCTTTCACCATCAAGTCCATCTTTCTACCTTCTGTGCCACGTGCTAATCACTGTACTGGTAGCCACATATTTCACTCTATAATCTGTTGTCATCGCTTATGTTCCGATTGATTCGTAAGAGTTGACTCCCACGAGTCGCTGACTAGAGTTAAGAATTCTATTGAAGTCAATGTGCTGGCGTTTGTTGCCGGTAATCAGGGTTGTCCAAATACTGAGGTCGGTAAAATACTACGCTCACCCTTTTGTCCATCGATCTAGCAAGTAGATTGAGTAATACGCGATATGCTGTGACAGTGTTGCCAAAGTGTCCACACTTCGGAGTCTAAGACGTCAATACATAGAGTTTCAGCAAACAAAGAGAAGCGAGAAAGATATAGAGCTGCTCAAGGACGTCTGTGCAAGCACCTAACATTCTACACGTTTCGCTAGGCGTTCAGATGGGTGTTCAGGTACTACTCGATGGCATCGAGATTCGTAAGGATTCAGAAAGAGGTGAAAAGGTCACATTCGAGTAGGAGACGGTCACTGATATGACTCCTCTAAATTTGTTACGTTTCATACAGATCAAATAACAGAGCGGAACCCCTTCTTCACTTGTTAAGCCTCACTGGGACTCACATGCACCCCACATTATTATTATGTGTGCACCCACAATAATATTGTGATTTGCATGCTCATCTCAGCTCCTCCTAACTCATGTCGAATGGTTCCTCAAACTCGAGTAGCAAACAAAGAGCATCACAAAACGTGAGTCACGAATGTTTAGGGAAACACCACCCTAGTAGTCATATAACACGTGCAAATAATACGTAAGTTCATACTGTTGTGTTAAACGTGCAATCACATGCAATATCATATGTAAGTGTTCACTAGTTACGCAGTACAATGAGTACAAGAGACGAACCTTGCAATCTGGAGCTGAGTGTCATGGTCGTATTCTCTGTTGTCAAAACTGTTCGGTTATAGTCTGGTTTTATAAAAACGTTTTAAAACCAAGTTCACTATAACCAGTGGCTCTGATACCAACTGTCACACCCCCAAAATACCACATGCGGAAACCCCCGCAAGGCATGTGACGTACCAGGATTCAAGCCACCAATCACATTGAACTCATAAATGTATTTAAATAAAACTTTCATTCATTCACATAAAGTGTTACAAACATTACATGTCGATCATTGTATACAGCGGAAGCATAATTCATTTGTTAAGTGTTTCGTAAAACATGTGTGTATAAACCGTTAAGCTGGTACTGCAATTCCATATATCTCGACCCATGACCACTCCAGCCTCCCAGACAGCAAGTTCTAAATGATATAAGCCTATAGACCTGCAAGCATGCAGACAAGTGTGTCAGACGACGCTGGTGAGTTCAAGGTTTTATTAACGTGTTTTGTTACCAGATGTATGTTAAGCCAATTCAACGTTGTGATATGAAGCTGTTTATGACTTGTTGAGATACCCTAGGGAGTGTGCCCATATGTATCCGACTTGTTGAGATACCCTAGGGAGTGTGCCCATATGTATCCGGGAAGTGTGTCCCTTAATAACCTGGAAGTGTGTCCAGTCCCCAATGCCCCTAACCAAGCATTGGTAATGATGCCCAGATAATTAGTTCGCGCCCGTCCTTACGGCCCGGTGCGAGGTATCAAACCTAATAGCGCTATCAACTAATTACCCCATTGCCCTACAGGCAATCCGATAATGATAGATTCCATGTTCAATAACCAAACCCAATTTAACTGTTTACCCAAGATTCCCTTTAGAAACGTTTACCAGATGTCCCAAACCACCGGGACGCATGCTTAGAAAAGTGCAGTGAACTCACCTTGGTTTGCTCGGTATGCTAAGTTAAGTGCTCACAAGAAATCAATCAAAGCCTAGAGTGCACGTATACACAATCAGTTCAAGTTCGTAATGTTTCGCACGCAATCAATATCACTTAGCGTGTTTGGTAGTCAACATCATGCATCACACGACAATTAATCACATTCAAACAATTCATGTTTCACATTTTCCTTATACATATTACACATAAATTCACTTACTGTTGTAAACATATATTAAATATAAATTCACCAACTTATAAGCATATATTTAACATAAGTTCACTAACTTGTATGGCCGACCAAAAACAGTTCAATTTTTACTAGAGGCAATCTATCAATGACCAAAGGTTATAGGTAATAATGATCACATGCACTTGAAACACTAATTCAACATTCTGACAATTTAATGATGAGTTTGATTAAATAATGTAGAATGATTAGATCACATGGGTATATCATCACCTTCTCATGCAATTATTATCCATACAATATAACAGGCATGTCACCACAATTCCAATATCCATATATTAACAACCTAAGCGACAACATCTGTCATTATCACCCAAACATTCAAACAAACCGATTTATACCACCATATAAATTACAACTCCCCATAGGGTCATTATCATCATTCAGACATTAACAAGTTGATTGTGATTATCAAAAATTCTAATCTGTTAACCCTTAGACAACCCATATCATTCATCCAGCCATGAGTCTTGTTACAATACATCGGCATCAAATTTACACACGACCCTACATTCAAATTAGTTAACGAATCAATCAAATAAGTTTAACAACCTTACAAGATCCTCCTCCCTATCCGTGGACATATATATATTCAAAGCACAGAACTTAATAATCAGATATATATATATATACACCCAATCCCCTAATCATAACTCGCACAACCGTCCATTATCATGCAATCGGTTTTCAAATCAGAATCGTGCTAATCCAATTTGTTTAAACATCATCACACAAAATCCCTAATTCCCAACCAATACTAATCGCACAATTTTTAGACAGATCTAGATAAATCATGCGGAAACATCGAACAATCATTCACTATCTAATCATGCATATTATCAACATCACAATTTATCATCCATATCCTCCTGTAACTAATAATCAATATCCATACATCATAATATGCCCACTAACCTGATTATAATATGCAAGAATGTGGAAGTCAAAGGGGAGTAGGGTTTCGATGTGGAGAGGTGCCGTACAAGATAGAGGGGTAGGGTTTGTTTGACTTTGTGAAATCCTGTTACATAGCCATGTGTGTGTGTATAATTAATCTACGGTAACCGCCCCCCCCCCCCCCCCCCCCCCAAACAAAACAATTATACCCCTGGGCTCCATTCAGCCCAAATCACTATTTTGGTGTGTGTGTGGATAAAATCCACTAACCGGCCCATGTGTAGTTGAATTCAAAGTCCATTTCGATTACTAAAGTCAATCATCCACTATTAGATATTGTCTGTATTTGTTGTCGGCTCATGATTCCTTACACAACAGTTGATCTCACAAATTTAATAGTTCATAAATTTTTATTACTGACCAAACACACGAAACATATACCAATATGATGCAAAGAGTGTGGCCCGAATGGGCTTGTGCGATCGGGTGAGTGTTGTGCGTTTGGGCCATTTATATACCTATATACATTACACATAAACACAAAATCATGACATTTCAATTAGTCAACCAAGTTCATCTAGTCACAAACGTTACATTAAAGTACAAAAATAGGTTCGGAAATACGAGTTGTCACAGTGAAGTACATGTTACTAAGTGTTTATAGACAAGCGAGTTCATGTCCCCACTTTTAAACTTTTACATACTTTTTAAACTTGGGGAAAATACATGTGTTATGGTATGATGGATACAAGAACTAAGGAATGATACTTGAAATCGTGTCATGAATAGGGTACCAGAAGCACCATTAATCGTGTACTTACTAAGACCGCTGAACAAAAGGTTAGATCTAATGGGTTTTCGGGCAGCCACACTCTTGGTGATAACTAGTACCAAGTAGTGCTTTTGTGTCTCAGTCGTGAATCGGCAACTAGAAAAATGCCTATGGTTTGGATGCTTCCTATGTCGTGTCACATGTTAATGGCCTTGCAACCCATTAACAATCTCGATACATACAGGAATACTTGATTTATACAAATTACATACCATGTTTTCATACAAAGTATACAAACGTTCAATACAAAAACTGCATGAATTCACACCAACATTATGTTGACGATTTTCCAAAAACTCACATGTATTTCAGGTAACTAAAGTGGATGTGCGCGCGGTCTTACTCTTGCTCTTGGATGTTGTTTATGTTTATCTTTGAATAAAGTTGTAAACTTATCAAACAAAATGTTGTCTTGTGATGTAAACACTTAACCTATGTTTTTAGTTATGTAATGTTATTGGCATTTGAAGTTATTTTTACGAGCATGTAGTATGTTTACCATTCGTATGCAATGAGAACCTTTCATGATCACATCTCGTGCTTCTGCCTTAGAAAGGGGTGTGACAGATTGGTATCAGAGTTGCGATTGTAGTTAACCAGAATTCCTTCTCGAGTCTAGACTACAATCTTTAGGATCCTTTCACGAAAGCAATTTTTCAAAAAGTTTTCATTGCATAAAACTTTTCGCGACATCCACTACCTGAAACTGTTTTCAAAAGAGTCAAGAGAAGACACTACGAGACTTAGGGTGCACTGGAGTAGCACTTGTCTTTGACTAGAAATTACTTATGATTATGTGTGATAATTGATATATACATATACTAGAAATAGAATATCTCAGGTACTCGTGACTTTACCTGAAAGCAATGGCCTATCTGAAGGAAGTGATACGAGGATGAAACGAACTGTGCAAGGACTTACGTAATTATGGATTCATACATAATTATGGAATTCAGTGCACAGAAACCACAGCAAGTCTTGTCACGTATCAAATGAGATTCCTTCAATACAAGAAAAGGTCAAACGTGGACGCCCCTCCCCCAGCCTATTAGATACTCTTTTGGAGTAATAATTTAGGGTATAAAGACAAGAACCGCCAATGTGAAGTAAGATATTTTGTCCTTTACATATATTAAACTTGTACTTTGGGGAGATGTAACCCTTATGCATTTTGTTTACTTCGCAAACAATGGTGTAACAAGTTGTTCTGATATGTGTAAAGACTCGGTGAATATCTTATGACACATCAGTATTTATCTATTTATGCATGCTTGTTGCTGTGTGAATTGATTTATACATTGGGCGGATTGTTTGATGTCACCTATGTGGTATATGCCTGTGTGTATATATACTACTACTGTCTCGTATGACGATATCAAACAAATGTCTAACCCTGTTGTGTTATGTTCCGACAGAACATGGCACCTAGGAGAGCTGTGACCAATCAAGGTTCCGACCAACCCCCTCCTCCTCCTCGGCCAAGGACTGCAGAAGAACTGAACGCCCTACTGGAGGAAAGGATCTCCGCAGCTATCGCCCAATACGAGGCGAACCGCACCGAACAAAGTGGAGGACCAAGCAATGCTAGACGTAATGGGCAGGGAGACACATTTGGAGGAAGCACAGCTCAAGGCTGCACTTTCAAGCAGTTTCTCGACTGCAAATCACTGAACTACGATGGCACTGGAGGTGCAGTGGCATTTGTACGCTGGACGGAGAAGACTGATGCCACTATCCGCATGAGCAAGTGTACCACGGATCAGCAAGTCACTTTTGCTACGGGGTTGTTTGTTGATGAAGCTTTGACTTGGTGGAATTTGCAAGTCCAGACTCTGGGTGATGATGCTGCGTATGGCATGACTTGGGATGAGCTAAAGGAACGTATGAGAGAAAAGTATTGCTCACGTGCTGAACTCCAAAGGTTGGAGACTGAGTTCTGGCACTTGACCATGGAAGGTGCTGACATTACTAGTTATACTCGAAGGTTCCACGACTTGTCAAGAGTGATCCCCTACATGGTGACTCCCGAATTTAAGCACGTTGAACGCTACATTTGGGGATTGGCCTCAGAATTTCGCAGCATGGTAACTTCGGCCAAACCTCAAACGATCACTAAGGCTGTAACTCTAGTTGTCAGCCTTACTGAAGATGTTGTCCGTATGAAGAAGTTGTCATTAAACCCAACCGAAAAGACCGAGACGCATGCTGAGTCATCTGGTGACAAGAAGAGGAAGCATTCGAACCTGAATCAAGCGAGACGTAACAACAAGGGTTCCAACAACAAGAAGCGCGACTCCAACCCGCCTCAGGAGGCGAAAACTCTTGCAACCATGAATGACGCTCCTGCCAAAAGGTACCTGGGCACTCTGCCCACCTGCAATCAGTGCAAGCGTCATCACGAAGGAGTTTGTCGCATTCCAAAATGCGACAAGTGTGGAAAACTGGGTCACCACAATGAGGATTGTTAGGGAAAAGGAAGGAACGGGAATGGAAACTGCAACGGTGCTGGTAATAGAAACAATGGTGGAAATGGAAATGGCAATGGTAACCGGAATGGTAATGGAGTTGGGCAGAACCAAGGATGCTTTGGTTGTGGAAGCAAGGATCATTTCATATAAGATTGCCTAAGGGGGAACAATGCTCAGGCTCGAGCATTTGTGATTGGAGAAAAGAACGCACGCGAGGACCCTAATGTGGTCACCGGTACGTTTCTCGTTAACAATCACTTTGCATCCATACTATTAGACACTGGTGCCGATTATAGCTTCATGTCTGTGGAATTTAAACGTATGTTTGGAATAGAATCTAGTAGATTATATATTCCTTATTCCATAGAACTAGCCAATGGTAAACTCGTTGAATCGAGCGAAGTCGTTAGAGGTTGCACATTAGAACTTGGTGAGCGAAGATTTAGCATCGACCTCTTACCTATTCAATTGGGTAGCTTCAATGTAGTGGTCGGAATGGACTGGCTGTCCAAGAGCAAAACTGAAGTTATTTGTCACGAGAAAATCATTCGCATCCCTTTGGCGAATGATGAAACTCTCATCGTGCATGGAGAAAAACGAGACGTGCCTCTGCGGATCATCAGTTGCATGCAGGCACAAAAGTGCTTAAGGAAAGGATGTGTTGCTTTCCTAGCACACGTTGTAGATAAGAAGGCTGAGGAGCCGAAACTCGAAGACATTCCTGTGGTGAAGGAATTCCCTGATGTTTTTCCCGAAGACCTTTCAGGACTACCTCCGCAACGACAAGTCGAATTCCATATAGACTTGGTTCCAGGAACCGCTCCTGTAGCCAAGGCACCCTATCGGCTTGCACCATCCGAGATGCAAGAATTATCTACACAACTCCAAGAGTTGTTGGATAAAGGATTCATAAGGCCAAGCTTCTCGCCTTGGGGAGCTCCATTATTGTTCATGAAGAAGAAGGATGGAACACTGCGGATGTGTATCGATTATAGAGAACTGAACAAGCTCACAATCAAGAATCGGTACCCACTGCCGAGGATTGATGACTTAATTGATCAGTTGCAAGGATCGAGCTTCTATTCCAAGATCGACCTTCGATTGGGATACCATCAGTTAAGAATTCAAGAGGAAAGCGTACCAAAGACTGCATTCCGAACGCGTTATGGGCATTACGAGTTCCTTGTGATGCCATTCGGATTGACGAACACACCAGCAGTATTTATGGACCTGATGAACTGCGTATGCAAACCATATCTTGATAAATTTGTGATTGTATTTATCGATGATATCCTGATTTACTCACGAATGAGAGAAGAGCACGAGCAACATCTCAGAACCATTCTGGAACTACTGAAGAAAGAGAAACGTTATGCGAAATTCTCCAAGTGCGAATTTTGGATTCACAAAGTACAGTTTCTTGGTCATGTTGTGAATGAGAAGGGAATTCATGTAGACCCATCTAAGATTGAAGCAATAAAGAATTGGGAAGCCCCCAAAACCCCAACTGAAGTTCGACAATTTTTGGGCTTAGCGGGCTATTACCGGAGATTTATCGAGAATTTCTCTAAAATAGCTCAACCGCTGACTACCCTTACGCAGAAAGACAAGAAGTACGACTGGGGTGATAAGCAGGAAGAAGCCTTCCAACTGCTCAAAAATAAGCTATGTGATGCACCGATACTATCCTTACCCGAAGGCACATAAAACTTTGTGGTATACTGCGACGCTTCGCGTCAAGGTTTGAGTTGTGTGCTCATGCAACGCCAAAAAGTCATCGCTTACGCTTCAAGACAGTTGAAGGTACATGAAAGGAATTATACCACTCACGACTTGGAACTAGGCGCGGTGGTATTCGCCTTGAAAATCTGGCGACATTATTTATATGGTACTCGATGTACAATCTTCACAGATCACAAAAGCCTGCAACACATATTTGATAAGAAGGAATTAAATATGCGTCAACAACGTTGGGTCGAGCTGCTGAACGATTATGACTGTGAGATTAAGTACCATCCTGGAAAGGCAAACGTTGTAGCAGATGCGTTAAGCCAAAAAGAAAGGGTTAAGACCCTAAGGGTTCGAGCATTGGAAATGACTATTCAAACGAACCTCACTGCACGCATTCGTGACGTTCAACAAGAAGCCCTTAAGATGGAGAATCGAAGAGCTGAATACCTCTGAGGTATGCTGAAGAATATGGTGCCAAACAAAGAGGGAACCTTATACTTTAAGGGGCGTATTTGGGTTCCGCTCTATGGCGGCATGCGAGAAGTCATCCTTAATGAAGCTCACAAGTCGAGATACTCGATCCATCCAGGATCGGACAAAATGTATCAAGACTTGAAGAATTACTATTGGTGGCCGAGACTTAAAAGCGATGTTGCTATTTATGTTGGAAAGTGCCTAACATGTGCTAAGGTTAAGGCTGAATATCAAAAACCGCCTGGCCTACTGCAACAACCAGAGATACCCATGTGGAAGTGGGAGCAAATCTCGATGGATTTCATAACGAAATTACCCAGGACCCCGAGAGGGCACGATATGATATGGGTGATAGTTGATCGATTGACGAAATCTGCGCATTTCCTACCGATCCGAGAGAAGGATAGGACTGGAAAGCTTGCTGAGTTATACCTGAAGGAAATCATGGCACTTCATGGAGTGCCTATCTCAATTATTTTAGACAGAGATGGACGTTTTGTCTCAAGGATCTGGCAATCCTTTCAGGAAGCCTTTGGATCTCAACTAGATCTAAGCACAGCCTTCCATCCGCAAACAGATGGCCAGAGTGAACGAACCATACAAACACTGGAAGATATGCTTCGCGCATGTGTTATGGACCTAGGCGGCAGCTGGGATACTCACCTACCTTTGAGGTTTCCTACAATAACAATTATCATACGAGCATAAAAGTCGCACCGTTCGAAGCTCTGTATGGCCGCAAGTGCCGCTCGCCATTATGTTGGGCAGACGCTGGAGACAAACATATGGTTGGTCCTGAACTTGTCCAAGAGACAACCGACAAAATCATGCAGATCCGAGAGCGCATTAGGACGGCTCGAGATCAACAAAAGAGCTATGCTGATCGAAGACGAAAGCCATTAGAATTCGAGGTGGGAGACAAAGTTCTGTTGAAGGTCTCACCTTGGAAGGGCGTAGTAAGATTCGGAAAACGTGGAAAGCTGAATCCATGATACATTAGACCATTCAAGATCTTGGAAAGAATTGGTACCGTGGCGTACAAGTTGGAATTACCGGAAGAACATAACGGAGTACATGATACGTTTCATGTATCCAACCTCAAAAAGAGTCCAACCCAAGAAGCAGTGATCATCCCTGCGGATGAAGTGCATATTGACGACACCCTCCGATTTACAGAACAACCCGTTGAGGTTACAGACTGGAAAGTCAACAAGACCTGAAGGAGTAGTGTCAAGCTTGTCAAAGTGCGTTGGAACTCTAAGAACGGACCCGAGTACACGTGGGAACGTGAAGACCAGTTTAAAGAAAAGTACCCCCACCTGTTCAAGAAAACTCCTGCGAGAGATAGATCAGCCTGAATTTCGGGACAAAATTCTTTTAACGGGGGGAGACTGTGACAACTGGCACAAAAAACCTTCCGATTGTTCGACACCTCTCCAGTTCGCACGGGCTGACCTATCCAGTTTGCACGATCTGCACTCAGGTCGCACCAAGGACCTCCACTTCGCACGGTTTGGTTGATTTGAAAAGGTCCAGTTCGCACGAAACATCAGTTCGCACGGAGTGCATATCCAGGTCGCACAAAGCTGATTTTCAGTTCGCACTAAGACCTCTCAGTTCGCACGGATTGAATTCTTTCAGTTCAAGTTTGCACAGTTTGAGTTTTAGTTCGCACGAATTGATCCATTTTCAGTTCACACGGATTGATACATTACTCAGTTCGTAGGAAACAAACCAGTTCGTTTGAACCAGTTCGTTTGAACCAGTTCGTTTGAACCAGTTCGTTTGAACTTAGTTCGTTTGGAACTTCAGATCATTTGGAATTTCTGAAATTGAAAATCTTTCAACACCGAAACATGGATAGTGAGTTTTACAACGCTTTTGCTACTGCTCCGATCACTCCAGTTACAGTTTCCGAAACTGTTGAAATCGAAAATGAAACGGGAACTTTCCAAAAGCCACCAAAGCTTATGTACATTGAGGACTTTAAAGGATGGCAAGAGCGTTTTGAAAACTGGGTGCAAGCTAATAAGTTTGATGCATGGGTTTCGTTAGAGAAAGATTACACTAGACCGAAAGATGATCTTGAAAATGAAAAACCATTAAGTGAATTTACACCAAATGAAAAATTTAGATACACTAGAGAAAAGATGATGATTAGCCTTCTCCAACAAGCAGTAAAAGAAGATATATTCGTCTTGCTTCAACATGAGGGAACTGCTAGATCAATTTGGTTAGCGTTGGCTAAAAAGTTTAAGGGAAGTGCTGATATGATAAAAAACAAACGTGCATTACTAAAAAAATCGTTTGATATGTTTACAGCTTTTGAAGGTGAGACGACTAGATTATCGAGAGATATTGTCATCTTGTCCAGGAAATGAAAAGATTGGACATCAAGAAAGAAGATGAAGAATGGGTTTTTAAGCTAGCTGATGCGTCACCACAGAATGAATGGGGAACATATCTGTTGATTTTAAAGCATAACCGACAATTTGAAGATATGAATTTGTGTAAGTTCATTCAGAAGCTTGAAGAACATGAGTTAGATATTCAGAAAACTGCTATCATGAAGAATCCGAGTGCTCAACAAGATGTTAGTTTATACTATAAAGGAAGCAAAGTTGAGACCACTCCAAGTCCGAAGATTCAGACTGCGTTCAGTGCTGATGGTACTTCCGGAACTAATGCTAGCACTACAACTTAGAGTGGTGGATATTCTTCATCTTATTCAAGCTTTGAACCAAATTTTTCAACACCAAGTTCTCAACATCAAAGTTCAACAAATGGTACCGGTCAAGTTTTGCAATGCAATGTTACATTAAATACTTAAAATGGTCAAAATTTCTCTCCAGATATTGAGAAGCAACACATGGCATCACTTGCTACTATGTTAGAGTCGTATGAAAGCTTGGTTTGTGACAACTGGCACAAAACCGGTAATTTCCGTACAATTTAATTAATACTTAATGACTGCAATTATGTGCTTAAATGTCAACATTATCTAATTACATGCTATACTTGTGAATTCATGCACGTTTTATACTACAAATATTGCTTTATGCATTAATGATAGCGTTGCGTCAGAAATACTAGTAAACTCACCGGTAAGACACATTGTGTCAACAATTCTGCAGAAAGCAGTCAGATAATAGAATTGGAGCCTAGGTGTAGGTCCAACGTCAAGAATACATTAAAACCCAAGAGTATATACAAGGGTTATCATATAGACTTTCCGGAAGCTAGAATATGCACTAAAAAGCACCCGAAACGCACTTTAAATGCAGAATTCTGCACAAATCAGCTATAATCAGCTTTTTAACACATAAATATCATGCAGAATTCATGTTTTATTATCCAGAATACCCTCCTAAGTGTCGGGAATTAAAAGCGTCACAAAAGGGTACTTAAAGGACACTAAACGGTGCAATTTAGCACTTTAACGAACCGGTATCAAACCGAACAACCGGACATTACACGAAACATCAAAATATTACTAGAAGCATTGTTTTAATATTTCTGAGCTAGTTATCGTCCCCGAACACCATAACACCCCTTATAACATAATAACACATTAAATCCCTAAACTTTATACTTGAAAACTAACTCTTGTTTATGAAACTAGAGGTTGGAACTTACACTTTACCCCCCCCCCCATATTGTTCACGGTCACCTTAGTGGCCCCACTCTTGATCTTGTGAGATCTTGCTAAATCCTCTAAAATCTGGCCAAGATATTCCATGATCTTCCTTGGTTCTATATGATTTTGTAAAGATCTTTGAAGATATGAAATGGTTATAAGTAGGCACAAAAGAACAAGACCTCACCAACATCAACCTTCTTCTCCTCTCCTCCCTCCCACTCTCGGCCGTGACCACCTCCCTACACCACCATCATTCTTCAATCAAGTTCATCCATTCCAAGCTTAACCTAAGGTGCAAGAAGGTGTTTAAGGAGGTTTAGAGCTTGTGGATCTTGAAGAACCATCTTCATTTGCTATTAACCAACCCATTTGTCATCTTCAACCACTTGTGTTCTTCCCTAGCCCTTGTGCTAGTTGTAAGCTTCTTATCACTTGTTGTTACTTCATATTTTGATGGTTAAAAGATGATGAATATTGTTAATCACAAGAACACAAAAGAACATGGTCATGATACTTTAACATAAACTTAAATACATAAGAATACATGTAAATGATGATGATTTGCTTCTTGATGAATGATGATTTGTGTTAGTGATGTTAGACATCATAAGAAACCTACTAGATTGTGATTAAACACATGATCTAGTAAGTTAAAGTGGTGATCTTGTGAAAGACCAAGATCTTCATGCTTTATGTCTTCATGAACTTGAATAATGAAATTGGTCTTCATATATAAAGATGATTTAAACAAAATACAAATCTTGTAAATAGATGAGTACAAAAATAATTTTCTCAAGAAACCAAGTTTATTTATGAGATTTACAAAGTCATGGGTTCTAAGTAAACTAATCATATTTTTAGTGTTTAAACAAGACTAGAAACATGGGTGTAACAAGAAAAATACAAAAGAAATAGTTTTAGAAAAATCATCTTACAAGTTGTAAATGACTAAATCTTTTAATAAAGTGATTTACAAACAAATAACCATGTTTTTAAGGGTAACTCAACCTACTAAATAACATGGTAAGTTACTACAAGTTTTTACAAAACTTCAAGTTCATGATGTAGTGTAATTTACTTGATTTTGACACTCGGTAAGTGTTGTATAAGTTGATGATTGTTTGTGATGATTTTAAAAGAAAATAAACACATGTTTTGAAGACATGGGAAACCTTCATTTTTAGGGGAAACAATGTCAAAATTTCTATAAATTCTGACACTTAGAAAAATATAAGTTTTGGTGAAACTTATTCCCTAAAAATATTTACCAAGGTTTCGCAAACTTTTATGTAAACTTCAAGTTAAGAAATGATGATTTCTTCAAGATAAAAATTGATATTAAGTATGTATATTTTTGAGGAAAATATATATATATTTATTGATCACCAAATTTTGTGCTAAGTGTATGTAGTATGTATTATATGTAATAGTGTGTTAAGACTTGAAAATACACTAAATACTCCTAAGGAGTAAAAATACAAAATACACATACAACATGCTTAGACAAATACAAGAGAATATATTTATGAAAATATATTTCCTAATAAATTAAATAACTTGGACAAGTTATGAACATGAAATGAAGTTTTGGACAAAATACATAATTCGGGTGAAAAATACAAGATACTTATATTTAATTTTGAGAAAATAATACAAGTAAGGTACATAGTTAAAAATATAAATTATTTTTAACACAAGAACACAAACATAAAAGATGGTAACTTGTACTTGTGCGATACAAGTCTAGTGACTAACGTTAATAAAACACATATAGGTCACGACGCTATATAAGCAAACCCGGTGAAGTTTACGGCGCAAGAACGCAAAGTTGTGAGTTCATGCTCCCCCTTTTCTTTTAACTGTTTTCAGTTTTATAACTTCGGGGGTGAAGTACATGTTACTAAGTGTTTACAGACAAGCGACTTCATGTCCCCACTTTTAAACTTTTACATACTTTTTTAAACTTGGGGAAAATACATGTGTTATGGTATGATGGATACAAGAACTAAGGAATGATACTTGAAATCGTGTCACGAATAGGGTACCAGAAGCACCATTAATCATGTACATACTAAGACCGCTGAACAAAAGGTTATATCTAATGGGTTTTCGGGCAGCCACACTCTTGGTGATAACTAGTACCAAGTAGTGCTTTTGTGTCTCAGTCATGAATCGACAACTAGAAAAATGCCTATGGTTTGGATGCTTCCTATGTCGTGTCACATGTTAATGGCCTTGCAACCCATTAACAATCTCGATACATACAGGAATACTTGATTTATACAGATTACATACCATGTTTTCATACAAAGTATACAAACGTTCAATACAAAAACTGCATGAATTCACACCAACATTATGTTGACGATTTTCCAAAACTCACATGTATTTCAGGTAACTAAAGTGGATGTGCGCGCGGTCTTACTCTTGCTCTTGGATGTTGTTTATGTTTATCTTTGAATAAAGTTGTAAACTTATCAAACAAAATGTTGTCTTGTGATGTAAACACTTAACCTATGTTTTTAGTTATGTAATGTTATTGGCATTTGAAGTTATTTTTACGAGCATGTAGTATGTTTACTATTCGTATGCAATGAGAACCTTTCATGATCACACCTCGTGCTTCCGCCTTAGAAAGGGGTGTGACATGGTTGCTGGACGAATCGGGAATCCGATGCTCACTAAGGAGGATTATGACCAGATTGATTCTGAGGAACTTGAGTTGATGGACATCAAGTGGTGTTTAGCTAGTGTTTTGAGAAGAGCAGAAAAATTCAAACAAATCACCGGCAGAGATGATCTTCGTGATGCTGCTACATCTCAGCTAGGTTTTGACAAATCGAAGGTTACTTATTTTCATTGCCGAGAAAAAGGACATTTTAAACGAGAATGTACAAACAGAGAAGCAACCGGAAGACCATATCCATTTGGAAACAACAATTATCATCGAAAAACAATTTATCATCAGGTTGCTCAACAACCATATCAACAACAATCGTCACAAACTGCACATGCTAGGAAGGATCTGATCGAAGAACCATCAAAGGGTAGAGCTTGTTATGGTCTGATAGATCAAGATGATGAGAGAATTCCAGAGGGCTTTAATTTGGATGATTATGATCCTTCTAGACCTTCAAATCGAAAAACATTTCCTAAAGCATTTGTTACTCGAATCTTTGAAGATTCAACCTCGGAAGAAGAATCAGTCAAATCAAAGAACAGTCCTAGAAGAAAACCGATTTTTAAATCTTCAGGAAGTGATGAAGATACTGATGAGGAAGAATATATTAATAAAGCTAGAAAAAATATGGATACTTATAGTTTTAATTTGTTTTTTGCAGATAAAATCGAGATGTTGAAAGAGAAAAGGGCTGCTAGACTAAAGAGAGAAATGGAAGAAAGAAAGATTGCTGAAGAACAGACTAATGTCCAGATGGAAGCTGAGAAGGCAAAAGTTGAAGAAAAATCGACAGAGGAGGTCAAGGTTGAAGAGAATGAAGTAAAGATAGAAGTTGAGAAAGAACCGGTTGTGATTGAAAAAGTGGTGGAGAAAATAGTTGAAGTTGAAAAAATTGTCGAAGTTGAAAAGATTGTAGAAGTTGAAAAACCATGTGCAAAGTGTTTAGTATCTTGCAAAGATTGTGCTGAGAAAGAAACAAAGTTGGTTGAATCGGAAAAGCTCAAAGAGAACTTGCTGCACAATGTGAGAAGCATAAGGGAGTCATATGATCTCCTAAGAAACGAAGTGAATATTTACAAAGGAGCTTGTGATGAAGATGTTCAGATGAAAAATCTTCTAAAAGCAACAGTTCTTCAAAAGCAAAGAGCAATCAACGGATATATTGAGATGAATGCTAAGCTGAAACAAGAATTGGCAGAAATGAAGATTGAAATCGAAAGAGTGAATAATTTACTCCGAAGTTATCAAAGTTCTGAGTATGTTATTGATCGCATCTATCCTGCCGTTGCAGCTCATAAGTTTGCAGATGAAGAAGAAAATTATGGTAAGAAAACTGGTTTGAAGTATAACAGAGTACCAAATCCAATATGGGATGGTTATACCCCCCGAGATTTTGAAAAGGTGGCTGAAGCACTCAATCCAAATCTGAAATCCGAGTCTATCAATGGATTACCAGATGATATTGATGTTACAATCACAGCGTCTGACACTGATCATGAGTCCGATTTAATTAAGAAAGTGGTTGATCAGGTGTTGGATAAAGATGAAGAGTCAAAGTCAGAGTCTAAATCTGAAAAGTCGAGTTCGTCAGACAAAAGCTCGAGTTCACCGGTCAAACGGGTTTATGATAAAGAATTTCTGATGTCACAAAATAATTTGAATGACGAAACATTCAAAGTAGCATATACTTTGAATGATTCCGACAAATTATATTCTGATGAAGAATTTCCAATAAGAAGTGTTAAAACTGAAAAGATTAACAAGGTTTTCAAATTAACAGAAATTAATATTTCTGAAATAAAAGATGCAAATCTTACTGAAAAACCTAAAAAATACACTTCAAGAGTTCAACAAAGATTGAACAAGAAAAAAGGTTACAGTTCTGGTTCTGGTTATCAAAAGAAACCAAACCATAACAGTAATTTCAAAAAGAAAGGTTTAGGTTTTATTCCACCCGAAAATCATAAAAATGAGAAAATTTATAAAACAAAAATTAAATTTGTTTCAGGAACAAGTTCTGAAGAAGAGAAGGAGAAACCATTCTGGAAACAATCAAACAAGGAGTTTCTCGCTGAAAGGAAAAAGAATGTATTGAAGAAATCTGAACCAAGAGTTGAAAGAAGAACCTGTTTCAAATGCCAAGAGGTCGGACATATTGCTTGGAATTGTCCAAAGTCCACCAACACAGAACAGGGAGTTTCTTCTAACTCTAAAATGAAAGAAAAATGTGTTGATGAAAAGAAACAACCAGCAGAGAAATTTAAAGAGTTCAAAAATTCGACTTTCGAAGTTGGTGAAAGTTCAAAAAAATTTTACAAAAGAAGAGCAAATCTTGATAAACAAAAATGGGTTGTTAAGAATTCAGATGTTAGTTATGGCGATGAATCTGACTCGTCAACGTCAGAGGAGCCATCTGTTGTGCAAAAAGATGAGAATTCCGTTCCGACGATGGATGATGAAAACTTTCCACCATTGTCAAACAGAAATTTGAAATCAAAAGTTGGTAAGAGTGAGATTTTAGATCAATTCTTCGCTGATGAGAAAGAATTTGATGCTGAAAAGGCTTTTAACGGAAAAGTGTTACATATTTTTGGAAAGATGGCTGATGGGAAGGTAAAAGGAGTGAAAGAGTTTTATGAATCGAAAAAAATTAAACCAAATGCTGATGGTTCACCCATGATTCCTCAAGCATGGGTGAGATTCTTTAAAAACTAAAATCCGGACTTGCCGGAGCTCCCAAGTTGGCAATCGTGGAGCAGGAATCGGCATCTTTCTTAAAAATGAAAAATGTGATTGTGAAAAACCTACAAGTGTTAAATTTTTACAAGTGGTGAAAGAAAAAGAACAAAGTGATGAATTGAACCCCATGATTTTGAAATGACAATAAAACTAATTTTCCGGAAAAACCATTTTGATTAAAACAAACTTAAGTGTTTTGAAATCATAATGGGAAAATAGTTTGTTGTCAGGGGAAGTTCTGATTGTTTATGCCAAGTGGATGGTGAATTAAAGCAATTCACATCAGTTTGTCATTTTACTTGTACAGTTTATTGCTTTTATTTTCAAATTTTCTTTGAAAATCAAAAATTGAAACATATTTTTTATTTTAGGGGGAGTAAAAAATTTAGAAATTTTGAAAATTTGAAAAATCCAAAAACATGATAAAATCTAAAAAGCCAAAAACATCGAAATGTCAAAAATGAGTTTTGTTGTGAAAAAGAGGAAATGATAGTACATCAGTGGACTATCACAGGACGCTAAAGAATTGGAAAGTTAAAATGTGATAAACGGTCTCACTGAGGATATGCCAGTAGGTTTTTATACATTCAGTAGATTGTTTTTTGAGATATAAACCTAAATATCATAAACTTGCTTATTTCGTGGGGAACATCTCTCGGATATATAGGTAACCCCTGAAATCTTGTTTGAAGGGCTTTCTATTTCTGACATACTAGGTCTTTGTGCGTGATGATATCTGGGGTATTATACCAGGACTTCTGATTTTGCGGAAGCAATAGCCTAGTCCTCGTATAATGCTCTGCACTGCTTTAATCATAAAGCCCACCCTCAGCATAAAAAATGATGAAACATTGAAAAATGCTAATCATGTGCTGTTGAAGAAAAGATCCCCAAACGGGACACACCTAAAGACGAGCCATCATCTCTTTGTCTGAACGGAAGTTCTAACCTGAGCTCTCATGGCCTCGCATTACCCGTTTCCAGATATCATTAGTGTACATTCACCTGTAAGACTGAATATAGGAGTCTGGATACGGGAGTATATTCTGAGGTGGGACACACGAATAAGTCAAGTGCTTAAAACACTAATCTCGTATCTCGAAACAGTTGAACTTTGTGTGAAAATTTAAGTGGATCAGTATACTGACAATCTACGTGAATCGTTTAGAACTTAAAGTGTTTAAAGCTCAACAGTGTTAGTGATTTGTCTCATAAACTGATATGATCCTCTTACACAAACTCACAAAAATATTGTTTGTAAATATTTCTTTACTGTTTTTCATTAAAGACAAAAATCCAAAAAGAGTATGTTTTAGCATAAAATTTTGAAAAATCAAAAAGATTTTGTTTCATCTTAGTTTCGACAACTGATGATTGAAAAGCTTATTTTCAAAATTCCAAGTGCTAAACATGATGGACAACAACTGGTTGGGTGATTGTTTTGAAATGTGAAAGATGATCAATGTTTGAATTGATTTGTTGTATCAATAATCTTACAAGTGGTTAATCAAGGTCATTAAATTGAACTTGATATAACTATTGTTGATGTTAATTGATTTCTACAAAAGTAAATTTCACAATTGTCAAAGGTCAAATTTGTGTGTTTTGAATACAAGTGGTTAATCAGAGATTAAAATTGTTATAAATAAATAAACTTACTGTTGGGTAGAGATTTGTGCAGATCCCCGTGTCTAAGCCTGAGCAGCGTTTGATCCAGGTTACAATTCTAGAACGAGAGCTATGTCAGATTGCGATCCCGGGACAACTTAAGGGGGAGTTTGCTAGCAAAGGGGAGTCTGAAGACAGTAGAGCCAGTTTCGAATCCTACCGTCCACGCCAGCTGCTGATGCTGGAAAGTTTAAAGAATCAAGAGATCTGATCAAGAGAATTTGAAAAGTCAGGTTGCGATTCTGGAAGAGTAAGAGAGAGAGAGAAACGAAGAAAAATATTGAAGGATGCTTACAGTGTCTGATACTTTGGTAAGAGCGAGAAGACTGATCAAGACTGAAGACTCGTACTGAAGACTTCGTCAACATCCAAGGGGGAGTCTGTTGGTGCATATGTCTGTCAACTTCGTCTTTTATCGAGTCTTGTATCTAGATAGGATAAACCGAAGCTTAGCAATCAAGAAAATAGGGTTTTAGAGTAAGCAGTTCAGTTCGCGAACTGGCAGAGCCAGTTCGCACGAAGTGACCACTTCGCACGAAGTGGATTGTGCTGGTTCGTGAGGACTGGATCTCCTATAAATAGCTGAGTTGTGATTTCATTTGTAACAATTCTGATTCCAAAGCTGAGGTACTGCCGAAGTGTCGAGTGATCTGTAAAAGCTTTCAAATCAATACTAACGACATTTAAAGTGATTCTAAGTGTTAAACAAGCTGTAATGAAGTCCGAATCATCGAATTCCGCCTTTGGTTTGGATTAGAACTCTTCTGATCGACTCATTAGATCGATTCAACGATCCTACACATACATGTGCATCACATATTGCTTAATGTCATATCATTATTACATGAGAACTTTATTGACTCAAATGATGCACGAAGCACAGTTGGCACAGTTATCAGACAAATCGGGAAAATGCTGACGGAGTTCAGTACATAGACAGACAATGTGTTGAGACACAGAATGAGCCAGAAACCAAGTATTACACTAGTATAGTGTGTAGGAAAGTAAGGATCATAAAACTGTCTTCCTAGTGATAGTTTAAGTGCCGGAAAGTGCCTAAAACTCACATAAACTGCAGAATTCTGTAGAAAATCAGCAAATTCAGCATTTAAACACTCTTATAACATGCAGAAATATGGTTAAATGATCCTGAATGCTTTCCTAAGTGTCGGGAATCAAAACTGTCATAAAAGGGTACATAAAGCACACTAAACTGCATAGTTTAGCACCTTAACGAACCGGTAACCAACCGAACAACCGGGCACTACCTGAAACACCAAATTTTCACTAGAAGCACTGTTTTAACATTACCAAGCTAGTTATGGTCCCCGAACATCATAACACACTATATAAATATCTTATAACTAAATCCCTAACTATACACTTGAATTTCAACTAATAACTAACTACATGGTTTAAACCTAGTCTACTACCCCCCCCCCCCACCTATGGACGGCCCAACATGGCCCCCCACACCTTGATTTCATTTGGTTATTTTAATAGATTATGTTGGCCCTTTTAGAACATATGAACCATGAGTTAAACACTTGAAATAGATTTATAAATTAACCTTAAGCACATAAGTCTCATAACCTTCACACACTAAAACACACACTCCTCTCCCTCTCCCTTGCTTGTTCTCGGTCGTAAACAACAACAACAACACCACCATCATTCACTCATCTTCATCTAATTTCAAGCATACTCAAGGGTGATAGAAGGTGCATAAGGAAGCAAGGAGCTTTCAGAAGTTCAAGGACCTTATTCATTTGCTTTTATCCACTCTATTTCTTCTCTTGATCATCCCTAGCCTTGAGCTAGTGGTAAGAACACTAATCTTCCCATTTTACATCTTATCTAAGTGGTTAAAAGATGATACATGTTGATTAACTTGAAGAACACTAAGAATCAAGAGAATGAAACTTGAACATAAGCTTAAATCATGAAGAAACTATGTTGTTTATGTGTTGATTTACTTGTTGATTGTTGAATTCTTATGAAAATGATGTAGATCATCATATGATCTTGCTAGATCATGATTAAAAACATAATCTAGCAAGATGATAAGGTGAACATGTTAGAGTTTAATGAATCATCCTCACATAAACCATGAACTTGAAAGAATATAATGTTTTCTTGTAAAATGATGGTTAAAGTGAGTTGTAAATCTAAGATTTCAAGAGTGATTTTTCAAGAAACCAAGTTAAAAATATAAGTTTTACTTAATCTTGGTTCTTAAATAAATAACCCTCATTTTTGGTGGTTAATAAAGTGTAGAAACACTTATGTAACAAGAAAAATCAATGAAGAAATATTTTTAGAAATTGTGATCACAAGTTGTAAAGATCTATCTTCTTTAAAAATGAAGTTTTTAAAGAATCAATCACACTTTAAAGGGTAACAAGACTTACTAAATACACTAGTAAGTTACTACAAATTTTTATAAATTTTCAAGTTCATGAAGTAGTAGTTTATGCTTGCTTTTGGCAAAATTGGTAAGTGTAGATTGTTTAATGTTGATTGTGGATTGATTGTGTTGATTTACAAAAGAAAATGATATACCTTCAAGGTATGGAAACCTCCATTTTTAGGGGAAACTATGGCAAAATTTTTCTAAAAATTAAACACTTAGAAAAATATTTCTAAACAAATGTTTACAAGTGTATTTCAAACCATGGATTTTTCACATAAAGTTTTCCATAATTTTTGTTATAAAAATATAAATATTGGAGGTTGGGTTTTATAAATAAAAGTGACTAAATATGTATTTAGGAAAATATATATTTAGAAGTCACCATGTGTGTGGTTATTTGTATATTATGTGTATTAGTTATATTATTTTAGGACTTGAAATAATATAACTCATCAAAATACCAAAAATTACAATCCAAAATATTATCAAAATTCCAAAAATGTGAATATACAAATTATACCCAAGAAATTGGTGATCGATGTCGTAAGTAGACATGCTCAAATCGGTTTTTTTCCTAACCGAAACCGGTTAACTGGTTGAGGCTGTTAATGGGCCAAAAAAAACGGTTACTGTTAATAACCGGTTATTCACCCTGAACATCAATGCCCGCTAATAACCGACCGGTTATAATAAACCGGTTAACATGTGAACCGGTTAATAAAAACCGTTTTTTTCGGTTATTTTAAACAAACCTGCAGAAATGCTGCAGAATTAATAAAAACTGCAGAAAGTTAAAAAAAATTGCTGCAGAAAGTTAAAAAAAAACTGCAGAAAGTTAAAAAAAATACTGCAGAAACATATAAAAACCTGCAGAAACATATAAAAACCTGCAGAATTATATAAAAACCTGCAGAGTTATATAAAAACATACAAAACCTGCAGAAACATATAAAAACCTGCAGAATTATATAAAAACATACAAAACCTGCAGAAACATATAAAACCTGCAGAATTAAAAAAAAATGTTGCAGAATTAAAAAAACCTGCAGAATTAAAAAAAAGCTGCAAAAATTACAAAAATGTTTAAACACACAAATAAACCAAATAAAATACGTTTTATTATAATTATATTAGTAGATCAAGTAACATTACATTAATAAACATGAAAATATCCAATACAATTTTCTTAACTAGTCTAGAATGAAGTTGTCGTCTTGTAGTTTTGTTTCGTCATTTCTTCGTTTCTTCGTTTAGTCGCTTCGGGGGCAAGTAGAGCGTACGGATTCATCGTACATGAGTTCGTCATCGGAAAGTGGTTGCGCCCGTCCTTGAAAAACTTCAACATCATGTAATTGTTCTTCCACCGCAAGCTTGCCCTCAAGACTTGAAATATGTTGTATACGTTCCACGCCATCCAAGTAATCCTTCAAACAAATGCACATTTCCATCGCCTCCGGTGTAAGTCTTGTTCGTCGAATAGATAGTACCCTTCCACTAAGAGAAAAAACCGACTCCGAAGCTACCGTAGAAGCTTGGGAGCTTAGTAGATCACGTGCCATGGCAGCTAAAACGGGATAATGCGGTTCTTGTATTTTCCACCAAGCCAAAATATCAAAGTTGTGAAACTCGTCGGGTGACATGGTTGCTAAAAAATGGGTATATTTATACCTCCCGAGTTCACTATTTGATGCATCACCTCGAGAACGTTTACCATTTTCATTTCTTAACGAATTATACAAATTTAACTCCGCATCTTTTCTTGACGCCTTCGAGCTCGCCGCCATTTTTTGGTGTAACGATGACACGTTACCATATCTTTGAAAGTAATGATCAAAAATATTGTTTAAAGAAACGTCAAAACGTTTTAGTGCATTTCTTGTAAAATTTGGGTCGTCATCATTTAACTCCAAATCCGAACAAATATCCGAAATCATCATCTCAACACCCGGAATATTTATAGTCGGGTTCAAGGCGACGGCACATGTAAAAACCGGTAGCATTTCTTGAAAATGTTTTTTAAACTTTTCTCTCATTGGAACAATCATATGTTCGTAAATGTCACCTTTGAATTCAAAGTCGTTTACTTTTTGACACATCAAAAATAGATGTTTAAGCACCAAAGAACTAGTGGGATAATAAACTCCCGATAAAATCTTTGTCGCGGTTCTAAAAACTTCAAGTAATTGTGTTAACGTTTCAATACACTTCCAACCATCGTCATCAAATGGTTCCACCAACCCGGACGTTGCAAGACTATCGTGGAAAGATTTTGAGGTTTCTTTTTGCATTATCGCGCTATCAAACATTTTCCACGTAGAGTTCCAACGGACGACCATGTCAAAATGTGCGCTATAGCATTTCTTATTTAAAGCTTTACACCATTTTCTATAATCCGCATATCTTTTTTGACTACCTTGAAAAACGTCACTTAACATATCTTTAAAAGTTTCTTTAACTTCTTTAACGGACTCAACATTTAGCCCGTCTTGCACAACCAAGTTAATGATGTGCGCAACACATCGGCTATGATAAAATTCTCCATCGCAAATCGGATTGTATTTTATTTTTAACATTTGCACCGCGGTTGTGTTGTTCGACGCATTATCAAAAGCAATAGAAACTATTTTATTTTCTAATTTATAAGTTTTGATAACATCATCTAGGACATGAAATATATTTTCCCCCGTGTGTGGATAACCAAATATATCGAACGTGATTGTACGTTTCATCATGTTCCACGAATTGGGATCGATCCAATGCGCGGTAACACAAATGTAAGAATCCGGTACACCAAATGGAGCCGACCATACGTCGGTTGTTAAATTAACACCGGTGTTTAATTTTTCAAAACCTAAAGTCATTTCTTTTTTAGCTTTTGACCACATCATTAAACAATCGCGTCTAAGAGTTGAACGACTTACGTGAACATAACGTGGTTGAAGCGTCTCTTGAATCAACTTAGTCAAGTGCGGATTGTCAAAGTGATCGAACGGCAACGATTGTTGAATAACAAATTGAGCCATCCTTAAACGAACCGCCTCCGGGTCGAAATTCCCAACACCCATACCCCGTGATATTTGCGCTTGATCATTGGCGGGATTTTTTTTTAATGTCTTGCAATGCGACGTCAAATGTGCTCTCAAAGTAGAGTTCGATGACGCCGTAAGAAACGCCCCGCAATTTTTGCACCTCGCCTTTTCTTTTCCAATCGACATCTCGCATAAATCAAAATTCACCCATAGTGTTGGGTCCCTATTCGTGGTCAAGATCCTCTTCATAAACAACTCGCTAGAAGAACCAACACCGGTCGAAGCATCGACACTCGAACTCGCCATTTGAAACGTATTTTGTAAGTGTGTTTTTGAGCTAGAATTGAAGTGGGATTAAACATATGCATTGAAATCTTATTTATAGATGATATGTTAGTCTAAAAGACATCCAAACAGGTCACAAAACGGTAGTATTACCATTTTTCACTTCCAACGGTAACAAACAGGTCCTGCAGGTGCTGCTGTGCTTTTTCTGTTGAAGTCTTGAAGATGAGATCAGTTAACCGGTTAACCGGTTATTAATACTCAAAAAAACCGGTTTTTAATTAACCGGTTAGAAACCGGTTGTTGATATGTTGAACGAAAACCGGTTACGAACCGACGGTTATTAATTAACATAAACCGGTTATTTTGGTACCGGTTAAAAACTAGTTACGGTTAAAAACCGGTTACGGTTAAAAAACCGGTTTATTTGCCCACCTCTAGTCGTAAGGTCGGTCAAAAATATAATTAAAAAGTGTCCTATTCACCTTTTACTAGTAAAGGGCAAGTAGGGTGTCGAATCCACGGGGAATCAGTGGAGAGTATGAAAGCTCGTTTTTTATGACTATTATCTAAATTAAAACCTAATTGCTTTTTGCAGTTTGTGAGAGTAATTATGAAAACGATGGTAAAATTGTATTTGTAAACAATAATGAGAGAAAGGACCAATCTCCGGGTTTCAGGTTATGCAGAAAATCGGTTTACTTAGTTACTCCTAAAGGGAAATCACATAGACATGATTTGTAAAACTTGTTTTGATAAATAATTAATGGACAATATATTTGATTGCAATGATCCACGATCGAAACCGAAAGATTAATGCAAATGAATAGTAATCCAGTTAATTACCAATTTCAGATTTCATAAACATCATCAAGTTCAATGATTAAAGGTTTAAAACAATGACATCCTAGAATTTAATCCCGGTTGTTGATGAACAAACCAAATAATTGATGAACTCAAATGATTACGATAATCAAATACTGTTTAATCAAAACAAAAACAATAGGAACGACTAACCGGATGTTTAATCGAATCCTAATCCAAAAAGTTGTAACAATAAGCAAACCCAATGTTCAAACATAAACCCTAGTCCCGGAGACGGTCACGGGACGACTAGCCGCTCATGACGTGCGTACAATCCTCGGAAGCTTGGGCGAAGAGTGATGAATTCATGATCGGTTCGGTGGTTCGTGGATGATGAATGATGATATCGATGATAATGTTAGGATGATGAGATTCGAGAGCCCTAAAAAGTTGTTCTTGGCCGCCACAATAACTCGATGAATTGGCAGTCCCCCCAAATTAGGTTTTTTAGAAAACCTTTTATACCCCCATCAAGCCACACGTGCTTTTTGTGTTTTCAGAAATAACCGTAAGCCACAACTCATTCCGTAACCCACATGTCTAGTCCACTGTTTCTTTTTGTTAACATCATGCACACAACCGTAAGTCATGGAATAAGATCCGTAAGCTGCATGTGAATTACACTGTTTCTTCACGTGACTGCCTACCTTTTTACAAATGATGCTTTTTAGAACAATGATCCTACACGTGCATTGTTGCCTTAAAAAAATATCACTTCCCTCAATATATGTGTGATGATTAAAATAATGGCATGTAACTCAATGATGTTCTCTCCATTAATTTCCATTTGCATGTCAATATGGTGATATTTTAGAATGATTTTTGAGCTCCCAATGTGATCCTTTACTGCCAATATTTCGATGGTCCCATGTGTGTTTCTTTCTAACACGCCTTGGCTTACGCCAAATTACGCGTTCTTACCTGCAAACATACAAACTCTCGCAATAATCCAATTTCAATCATATAATCATATAAAATAAGCTAAACCACACAAAATCAACACTTAAACACCCATGTTTCACACTCTACATCACATCCCCACACTTACCTTTGATTGTCCTCAAGCAAACCAATATGGAATTACTCACCATAGTAACAACACTTCTAAACCCCTTAACCGATGCAACAGTTTAAGTCCCAAGTCATACCCGTTCCATAGACTGACACAATCAAGATTGACAGTCCGACAAGGAATTGATGCAATTTATAAAACTTAAGACTTGTTTATTCAGAACTAACATGCTTAGGATTCTAACACATGCTACACGCCCCTCACAATCAACTCTCCTCTCGGTTTAATAACTGAACTAGCGTGTAATGTGCTAGTATTTATATCACTCAAAACCAAACATGAAATTCTGTAATCATATGCTTGTGTGACAATCACTCCTCCACTGTATCATATAACACGGCACGCATCAAAAGGACTTTTGGTTTTGGGCTTAGGCTAAGGGTAGGATAATTTTTGGCTTATATTTATATTTTTATGTGGCGAACAAACAAACAACCAAACTGTTACAACTTTATTTGTAACACATAACGACTACACTTTGGGTTGGTTTCTACCCAAGACATGAACAATATTCAAAACACTTCTATTTTTGCTTTTTTCTTCTTTTTCTATTTTTTTTCTTTTCTTTTGTTTTCCTTTTTTTTCTCTTCTCAATTATTCAAAATCTGTTGTTCACGGTCGGTAGCAAAACAATTCACATTAGGTGGACAAACGAAAGGGTAAATAGGCTCAACAGGGCTACTAAGGGTAATGATTAGGTAAACCTGAAACAAACGCAACTGGTGTAAGGTATATCCTAATGCCTTTATCATTTACGTGCACATATCAAACCATAGTCTCAGCATGCATCAAATCACACAAGTTCTAACACAGAATAACATGCGGCCTGCTCTCAACAAATGAACTCATCATGTAAATCATTCTATCATTCTACAGGCTCAAAATTCTCACCAAAGAAGGGTAGAAAGGCTACCGACATGTAGCATATGCAATCTAAAGCATGTTACCCCTAAATAAACAACTCTTTTCAATTCTTTTATCCTAAAAATACCTGTCGGACCTACTCTCATGAAACTTAAAGGAACGACCATGACAAGGGACTATGTTAGTTTACTATACGCAAGGAACCCATTAGTGATTGAAACATTCGGTTTTCGTATCCATTTAGTTCACTTAAGGCGATGAAATTCTTTAAAATTTTCAATCTTTTTCGCTTTTCGTCGTTTTCAATCACTTTCAACCTCTTTCAAACTCTTATCCCAAACCTTTCCTTCCCGGGTTTCCATATCCCCACACTTGGGCGACATTGTCCCCAATGTATCGTGCTTCTAAAAACAGAACTCGGGAATACCAACTAACAAACATCATGAGCGACCATTTCTAAAACAACTTGACACAAACACATTCCCTAAACATAAATAGTTTAACACCACCAAAACATAAAAACACACCAAAACAAGAAAAACTAAAATTGTTCAACTAGAGTACGGAATGAGCACGTGGACCTGATCAATGGTTGTTTTCCGCTTCTTTGCCGCAGCCGGTTTAGATGGCGGATCAACAGCTTGGTCTTTCCTGGTCGTTTTTTACCCATTCTGAATACACAAACCAACACGCAAACAATGCAAATCTGATTCATTATATGAACATAAACAAGTGTGCAATAACCCTTCCCCACACTTGTTTCATGCTAGAACTACTACCCTTTTGAAATTCAAAACAGCAATCGCCCAAGATCTGTTGCAACAACATTATCTTTACTTTTTATCAATATTCATGCTCATTAAACACCATCTACTACTGTGTCCACCCCCCAATCTCATATAACAGTAGCAAAATTCAATGTTTATCACAAATTCAAAGACAAACTACAATGGCATGCTTCACAATCTCAATTTCTCATATAAAGATTCAAGCATCGTTCATATCCCATCCAAACAACCACTTACCTTCAACGCACTAACACAATGATGAATAAAAACATACCGTTTATGTTTAGATATGCTAGAATACGCTTCAGATTCAACACACTTCACTCCAACACGAAAAACCCCAAATTTGGAAATTAGGGTTCGTCACTTCCTTCTCTGATTCCTTACAAACGAGCGAGAATCGTAGAAAACAAGCACTGAGGTTTTGTTCTCCTCGAAAAACTAAGCAAGTTACACCCAAGAACTACTTGATTTGGTGCAGATTTGGCGAAGCTAGAGGTTGAAGATGACAAATTGACAATGGTGTTTAGGGTTCAATAGAGAGACGATTGGCGTGTAAACGGTGTTTTACTTTAATGCGGGTTTTTTTTCTTAAACAATTCGGGTTATATCCATGACCTGACCCACATAAATAATCCGGACCCATGCCCTTCAAGACCCATTTTAAATGTTGTTGTTGCGAACATACCGTAGGTTACTTTGCCTACGGGAGTTATTTAATTGAAAATTTTACACACTTGCTGTTTAATTCCCACCGTAAGATAGGGGTCCCAAAGTAGGCTACGGTTTTCAATTTATTTATTTTTTTATTTTTTTTCTATACAGAACATAGGGACCGTATACATTAATTGAAATGATTCATTTGGTTTTCATTTTCAATTTAACTTTTTCTTTTGTTATGCATGCCGACCAGAAGTCAATCATACACTTAGAAATTCATCCAATTCCCATCTTCCTTGTGCACATGAGCCTGAAAGTCTACCAAAACTAGATGATGAACGTTTATGTACTGACATTCAATAAATGCTCTTCACATGTGTTTTTTTTTATAACTAAATCAATGGTATTATTATTATTAATTATTATTACTATTATTATAAATAACTAAATCATTGGTTTTAAAAGGTTTGTACATGATTTTCAATGATTCTCTTACCGAATAAACTTTCATCTTTCGGTTTACTCGCCAGCTCCACCCCCCATAAAAAAACGTGTCGTCCGCGACACACAATTGAGTCCGAAAACGTACCTGGGCGGTTCCAACTTCCCCACACTTGGGTGATTGTATCCGTGACAAATGGTACGACGTTAGAATCTGCAAAATATCATATGCAAAACCAACCCAAACGAACAAACAAATGCACAATAGTCTACAACCTCGGGCTGCCTCCCGAGAGCGCTAAGTTTATAGGTCTTCAGCCAGACCGTACCTGATGTTCCCTTATGGTGGTCAAGTGGGATGCTTACATCCCATGGCCTCTAAATAGGTACCCCGCCAAAGCTCTAGTAAGTCGTTCACTGTATTCCACATTGGACCGAATAACTTTAACCTCCTTTTTGCATTATTAACTTCAGGCGGTTTCTTTTTCTTCTTCTTCCCTCGTGGCTTCCCTTTGTCTGTTTTGAATTCCTCATGAGCCACACTTTCCTTTTTCCTCACCACTTTGCTTCCTGCCACTTCAAACCTGTCAACCATAAAACACTCATGTTTGGTATGAATCTCCTTTGCAGGAGAAACATTTTCTTCACCACTTTCAGCTTTTGAGTGTTCACCTATAATAAGGGGATCAGTAGCATTTGAAAACACATTTAACCGCAATTCGCGGTCACCAAACTTCATACTTACCGTTCCATCAACGCAGTTTATAATTGCATGAGCAGTCGCTAAGAACGGTCTACCCAGAATGACTGGAGAGTGCGTGTTCTTTGAACTTGTGGCACAATCCAACACTAAGAAGTCAACTGGGTAGTAACAATCGTCTACCTTCACAATTACATCCCTTACGATCCCCCTCGGACACATGGGAGTATGATCAGCCAACACCACAGTGGTTTTGACTTTTTGTAGCGAACCAAAATCATATTGGTCATATAGACTCCCTGGTAGAATGCTAACACACGATCCAAGATCCAACAGTGCTCTATCTATTTTAAATTCACCCACTTGTACGGAAATAATAGGTGCTCCTGGATCTTGGAGTTTCGGGGGAAGGGTGCCCAACAAAACGGAATTCACATTTGCAGTCAAATCAAGTTTTTTAGGAAACTTGTGAAGTCATTTTTGGGTACTTAACTCTTTCAGACACTCAACCTGATCGGGACTCTCTTTAATTGCATCGAGTAAGGGTAGATTAATTTTAGCTTGTTTAAAACTTTCCCACCTTTCATCTCTTTGTGGGTCCCGATCATGTTGAGAATCCGATTCAGTAACAACATCCTCAATCACTTCCTTAGCTAATTGTGATGGTGGAGTTACTTCAACACTACCAGTTTCAAAAGTTGGGAGAACACTTACCGCATTGATGTGCACATTTCTTCCATTCTTCGAGCTAGATGACTGATGTGCTGGATTAACTGTGGTAGTGCTTGGTAACTTACCTGGATCTCTTCTCAGCTGAGCCAGGTCTTCTGCTAGTTGCCCCAATTACTTCTGCATTGCTTCAGAAGTTTTGTCTCGAACTTCATTTTCCTTCTGGATGTCCTGCATGAACTTCATAATAGCATCCAATTTGTCATCACTCGTTCCACTGCTAGAACTTGAGAAGTTCCCTTGCTGATTACCCTGATTATACTGGCCCTGATTTTGGTAATTACCTTGCGAGTAATTACCTTGACAACTCTGATACTGCTGGCCTCCTTGCATAGGTACCTGAAAATTAGGGTTCATTTGATTAGCAGAGTTACCGTAACTAAAATTGGGGTGGTTTCGCAAACCTGGATGATATGTATTCGATTTCATATCATACTGCTTTCGTTCACCGAATACTTGGTTCACTTCTTCATTCGGACCCATCCTTGCGTGACACTCTCCAACCTGGTGTCCTAACTCACCACAATCTGTACACACCACGAATGCATTAGCTTCCCTAACTTCGGCTCCCTTTCCCAACTTCATTTGAGCCACTTGTCGCTCTAATAGCAGATTCTGGTTTTTCAGTTTCTCAACCCGTTCTTCAGCTTCATAATCAATTGCTCTTGCTCTTGCTGATGCTGATCTTGCCCTTATGCTAGATTGTGCCTGTCTTTTAGAAGTGGCACTCTGTCTTTCCAAGTATGCCCAATCTGCAGCTTCGGTGTTTGTGAGAAACGTACCATTACTGATGGCGATGAGATCTCTTACATCATCAGGAAGTAGCCCATCATAAAACGCCTTAATTAATTCCCATGTCTGAATTTCGTGATGTGGGCATTTCCTAAGCAACTCCTTAAACCTTGTGAACGCCTCATGGAACGGTTCCCCTGAATGTTGCTGGAATGCTCTGATTGCATCCCGAGCTTCACTGGTTCTATTCATGGTGTAGTATTCCTCCAAAAACACCTGCTGCATCTCTTGCCAAGTGTACATACTACCTGGAGGTAATGTCGCGAACCATTGTCGAGCTTTGTCCTTCAAGGTGAACTGAAACAGCATCAGCTTCACCTCATCCTTTGTAAACCCTGAACCTCCTATAGTTTGGAAAATCGAATCCAAACTCGCAATGTGCAAGTATGGTTCCTCGGTCCTTTTTCCATAGAATTCTGGCAAATGGCCTAAGTATTGAGGCCTCACCTCGAAAGGTCGATTATTGTTCCCCACCGGTGTAACAATAGCTGATGAGTTGGGTACTACAACGGGTCGACAATGACCTTCAACGCCTTGAATTGGTGCCCCTTGAACAACCTGTGGGACACCATCCACAAACTGTATCTGATCGCCCCCAAACCGGTTATTAGCTCTTTGATTCCCCGCATTGAATTGCGGGACTCCATGTTGAACTTGATTTTGTGGAACCGGGAGCGGGATGTGATTTCTTTGATTGACCCGTTGTTGGACCGGATAGCCTTGATTCACATCATACCCTTCATCGTATCTGTAATCCGCGTACCTTCCGTCATACTGGTTTTGATAATCATCCTCCTCCCAACCAGATTCCCAAGTATGAACACTGCCTTCTCTGTGTCGGGAACCATCATCATACCCGTGTTGATGCTGTGTTTGATTGAGGGGAATGATTTCTCCCTGTCGGAGATTAAGATTTGCGAGTTGGTTTTGTGGGCCTGGGTTGAATTGTGGAAATGGTTGTGGTGGTGGTTGATTCTGGTTTTGGTTATTCGGTTGGTTTTGATTTTGATGTTCGTTTTGGTTTTGAGGGATTGGTGGATCTGGAATGGGTGGAATTGGTTCGTTTTGTGATTGGTTCTGTGGCTCTTGATCAGCCATCTCGTGAGCTGCTTGTTCAAGATCTTGAACAACTGTTGATGACTGAGCTTTAGCTTTCACTGCTGAACGGAGAAGAACGAGATTCTGTCGAGCAGTCTTTTCGATTTCTGGATCAAACAAAAGCGGTGATCATTTCTTTGAAAACCTGGTATGCATGCAACACAAGAATCACCTTCACACAGACAAACAAGAAACCGAGCGTAATACTGAACGAAACAAATAAAAGACAAACAAAAGGAAATATTTTTGGATTTTTTGGTTTTTTCTAATTTTTATATTTTTTGAATTTTTAAGAAAAACAACTAACTAAACTAAGCGCACCGACTCCCCGGCAACGACGCCATTTTGATCGATGTCGTAAGGTCGGTCAAAAATATAATTAAAAAGTGTCCTATTCACCTTTTACTAGTAAAGGGCAAGTAGGGTGTCGAATCCACGGGGAATTAGTGGAGAGTATGAAAGCTAGTTGTTTATGACTATTATCTAAATTAAAACCTAATTGCTTTTTGCAGTTTGTGAGAGAAATTATGAAAACGATGGTAAAATTGTATTTGTAAACAATAATGAGAGAAAGGACCAATCTCCGGGTTTCAGGTTATGCAGAAAATCGGTTTACTTAGTTACTCCTAAACGGAAATCACATAGACATGATTTGTAAAACTTGTTTTGATAAATAATTAACGGACAATATATTTGATTGCAATAATCCATGATCGAAACTGAAAGATTGATGCAAATGAATAGTAATCCGGTTAATTACCAATTTCAGATTTCATAAACATCATCAAGTTCAATGATTAAAGGTTTAAAACAATGACATCCTAGAATTTAATCCCGGTTGTTGATGAACAAACCAAATAATTGATGAACTCAAATGATTACGATAATCAAATACTGTTTAATCAAAACAAAAACAATAGGAACAACTAACTGGATGTTTAATCGAATCCTAATCCAAAAAGTTGTAACAATAAGCAAACCCAATGTTCAAACATAAACCCTAGTCCCGGAGACGGTCACGGGATGACTAGCCGCTCATGACGTGCGTACAATCCTCAGAAGCTTGGGCGAAGAGTGATGAATTCATGATCGGTTCGGTGGTTCGTGGATGATGAATGATGATATCGATGATAATGTTAGGATGATGAGATTCGAGAGCCCTAAAAAGTTGTTCTTGGCTGCCACAATAACTCGATGAATTGGCAGTCCCCCCAAATTAGGTTTTTTTAGAAAACCTTTTATACCCCATCAAGCCACACATGCTTTTTGTGTTTTCGAAAATAACCGTAAGCCACAACTCATTCCGTTACCCACATGTCTAGTCCACTGTTTCTTCTTGTTAACATCATGCACACAACCGTAAGTCATGGAATAAGATCCGTAAGCTGCATGTGAATTACACTATTTCTTCACGTGACTGCCTACCTTTTTACAAATGATGCTTTTTAGAACAATGATCCTACACGTGCATTGTTGCCTTAAAAAATATCACTTCCCTCAATATATGTGTGATGATTAAAATAATGGCATGTAACTCAATGATGTTCTCTCCATTAATTTCCATTTGCATGTCAAGATGGTGATGATTTTAGAATGATTTTTGAGCTCCCAATGTGATCCTTTACTGCCAATATTTCGATGGTCCCATGTGTGTTTCTTTCTAACACGCCTTGGCTTACGCCAAATTACGCGTTCTTACCTGCAAACATACAAACTCTCGCAATAATCCAATTTCAATCATATAATCATACAAAATAAGCTAAACCACACAAAATCAACACTTAAACACCCATGTTTCACACTCTACATCAATTGGTGAAACCGAACAAAAGAATGTAACTTACAAAAATATGCCGGAAAATTTATTCGCAAGTATATTTTGGTAAATAATATTTTGGACACCAAGTGAATAAAAATATGATTTTTGCAATTATTACAAACTTATATCATATTTTTGACAAGAAGAAAATATATTATTTTGGATGAATAAAAATATATATATTTTTTCTTGGAATTATTAGAAGGTATATTACCTTTGGAAGAAATATTTATTTTCTCAAACAAATATGAAATATATCATTTTTGGAGAAAAATAAGTTTATATATATATTTTCTAAGTTAGACTTGAAAATATATTATTTTTGGAACTTATACGAAAATACAAATATTTTTGCCAAAGGAAAAATTATAAATAATTTTTCTATGTAATATTTCTTAAAATATATATTTTGGAAATATATATTGGTGAATTTTTATTAAAGATAATATTCCGGAAAAATTAATACGAAATTAAGTATAAGAATACTTAATGAATACAATAAAAATACGTATTCTCGTACGTATAAATACACACCGGAATACGACACCGATACATGGCAAAAATATACAAGTATAAGGATACGAATACAAATACACCCATCCTTGGGAAGGAAATACATGTATAAATACGTGAAAAGTATCAAGTTAAAATATATTGTTTTAACAATTATTCCAAAATTTAATAAATATAATTTAAGTTAAAATATTTATTATTTTAACAAATAATTATATAATTTGGAATAATATTGAAGACACAAAGAAACGTAACTCAAAGACACTAACTAGTTCTAAGTCAAGGCACGACCCGCTCGTCTAATAGATCATAGTACGTTGTAGGTAGTCGTGTACACCGGACGCAGCTTTGAGTTACCGTTTGGTTGCGAAGAACGCAAGACTGTGAATTCATGTCCCCCTTTTCTTTTAACTGTTTTCAGTTTTATAACTTCGGGGGTGAAGTACATGTTACAAACTATTTACAAACAATTATATGTGGTATGGTTAGCTAAGGAAGGGTACTACTTGATCATGTGAGTGGTGGGTATAACGCTCAAGACCATTAATCCTTGTTGTAGGACCGAGGGACATGAGTGATAGATCTATTTGGGTGTAGCGAGCCCACACCCATGTGGACCGGGGTTTGGCCCATGAGGTGACTATGTCTTATTCCCGGAGACAAAATCTGCTAGGTTTGAGCCTTCCTGCATCACGTCACACATATTAATGGCCTTGCAAACTATTAATGATCTGTTTTCCTTGCTGCTTTCATACCAGGGTTTACAAACATACATGCATACTTTCACTGATTCAAAGGTTTATTCGTGCACACAAACAAACACATGAACTCGCTCAACTTTTGTTGATGTTTTCAAACTACATGTATTTCAGGGAATTAAAGGTGGATCTGGCGGGCGTTTGGAAGTTTCAAGTTGTGTTAAGAATAAAAGATGCCATCCGGTGTCTTAGGATTTGGAAAGTGTGTCTTATCCTGGACAAGACACATCTTCCAAAGCGTGGTTTTATTTAAAGTCTTTTGTTGAGTCCTTATGGAACTCTAAACAATTCGTATGGTTTGTAATTCGAATTTGAAGTCTATGTTTCAAGACAATGATGTTATGTTTTTTTAAACTTATTTAATGGATGATCATCATTAGTTTTATCATATAGTTATTGTTATGATTGAATGCAATGATATTAAGCAAGTCACACATAATCACGCTTCCGCAAAAGTCAGGGTGTGACAGAACAACCCGATGACTCAGCACCTTTACTCCGCCTTTTTGGCCCTGGCGGGGTGCGACGGCCCCTTTGATTTCCGTCGCGGGGCGCGAGGGACTCACTGAGCAGCCCTATAAATTGGATCGATCGGATCATTTGGAATTCGTTCAATATTCGAATTTTTCTCTTAACTTCTGATAGTATAAGTAATTCCCGTGTATAATACCCCCCCCCCTAATTAGCGAAGCTCTGCCTCGTTGTAAGTATTTTAACCCCCGGTTACGTATTAGATACGCTGCCCGATTGATCTAGTGCTCCGTAATGGCTGTAGAGGCTCTGCCCGACGTAGTCGTTGGAGTTCTGTCTCGGGAAGGGTATAACTAATGTAAAATTGGGTTATTATACTAACGCGTGTGCATTATTTAAAATTTATAGATTATAACTAGGAAGCCACAGGAAATTTCCTAAGATAGCAATGTGAGTAATCCTCTTTTTTGCAAACTATTTTACAAAGCCTCAATGTTTTAAATTATATTTCACAGTGATTGAGTATTTGTAATTCTACAATTATCGCTGGTATGTTGGGGTTTTGTATACAAAATTTGTTACTACACTGTGAGTAGTAACATTACCACAAGTCGGGTTGACAGTACCGTGGGTGGTAATTAAGGTAGAAATATAAACAAATGTAATTACGCGACCGCCCTCAATGCTGTAAAATGATAAAACCTGTTTTGATTAAACTGGGATTCACTCACCAGTATTTCTTGCTGATAAAATGTTTTTAAACACGTGTTTCAGGTAACTTAGTGTGAAGCCAATAAAAGCCAACTGGAGAGCACTGAAGTCTTAAGAAAGTGACCATAAAAGTTACCTAATTAAAAAGGAGAATTGTTTTTCAATAAATTAGGATTATCCCTAAAAAACATGTTTATAATGGAAACTTGGGTTGTTCCCATGTATTTATTATCATAAAAATGTGGTGTTTTACTCTGATAAAATATTTTCTACCTACGGTCCTGATGAAAATTTCCGCTGCCAAATTAATAAACACCGATACCATCAGACTACCTCGCGGCTCCCGCTCCCGGGGAGGGGTCGGGGGCTGTAACAGAAGGTGGTATCAGAGCTATGCCACTGATTTAAGCCCTTTAGGTGTTCTTCCAATACCTAAACCCTTAACTATCTGTGTTAGGAAATTAATTTCTTATGTGTTATCCTGTGAACATAAAATCTTAATATGTTTATTATGATTTTTTTGCCATTTGACGAATTTTGAATATGTGTTACCCATATATATATCTTACAGTTATGCTGTATTATATATAAATGATATATATATTAATAATATCATGTCTTAGTAAATTTTGTGATGTCTTATATATCTATCATATCCATATGTATATGTGGGAACATAATGCAATATAAATTTATAACAATAATACAATGTTAATATTAATATTTTAATATTAATATAAAATAAATCTAATTCAGATATGATACTTTGTAAACATCATGATATAAATATTGAGATAATATGTATTATACCTAAATGATTCTATATCATTTAAAATTCTCAGGATATGTAACTCCTATTGTATCTTACAATATGTTAGGTTATAAAAAGAGAATGTATTCATAAAATAATATTCAATTTTGTGATATATATATCCACATATTTATGTGAATACAATTCGAAATAAATTATAATGATATTGATATTAATATCTTAAAAATATAAAATAATACCCTTAGATATGATATCACTGAAATATCATAATATAAAAATATTATTCGATTAAAACAGTATATTTTATGATTTATGATATAATCCAAAAGTTTTACTCGGTTTAAAGATATGTATTTGTCAAAATTTTGATAACACATATAATTATACTAATTTTGTTAAAATATAATGTTTCAGCATTGTTTAGATACAATAATTAAATTACTTCATAAATCACTTTATAATTCTTTATTGTATTATTAAATATTAAATATGTAACTTATTTATCAAAATTTGATAAGTTATGTAATATTCGGAAATTTTAAGTATAGTCAATATTGATGATAAGTAACATGCTAGACAAATTTTAATACACAAAAACGTTCTCTAAGAAAAGTCTTTAATATATAATGTTATTATTTATCATCATAATACACTAAATTAAATATTACTAAATTCTGTTTTAAATTAATAATAATAATATTTTTGGAAGAATAAAATATCTAACTCTTGAATAAAGTTATTAAAAGAGTTTTATAAAACATAATTCTTAATATAATTTATACAAATAATGAACAAGAATTATTACAGTTCGTAATTCATAGTTGACGATTCTAAAATTTAAGCACATATATACATATACAATGGAAGATATAAAATATTTTATAAAACAGTATCTATGAAACAGGAATATGTATAACAACTTGATACCGTGTAATTAAATAATTTTAATACATAATACCTATATATCAACTGGAAATAGCTTAAACCTATTTCTTAAATTATATGTTAGTCAGATATATATATATATATATATATATATTATATATAACTTGTATCAATATTATAAATAATGTTCCATCTATGCAATAAAGATATGTACAAAAACATTTAGTACGGTATAACTATATGATTTAAAATATATACATATATCTCAAGAAAGAAACAATTTTTATCGTTTGATAAGTTTAATTCATTTCTTAAACTATATTTAAGTCATATGTATATATATTTTGATATGAGAGTGATAATTCATTACTTGAGTATCAAATTTAAAAACACAAGACTTTGTATTATTTATTATGATTCTTTAAATGAATATGGTAAATTAAGATTCAAGTTCTAAATATGTTATAATCAAAATTTAGTCAACCTGTCAAGATTAAATTGTTCTAAAAGAATTCAGAAGATTTATATCTTTATTAAATTTATTACTTTTGATAAATTTCCCTTTTTATTCCAAAATATTATGTTCAATAAATCTAATAGAAATTTATTTTATTAATATAACGGAATAAACAAAGTTATGTGTATAAACAGTTATGAAATTGGATTCTTATAAATTGGTGTTATATGTATATGTTACAGGAAATTTTAAAACTTTATATTTATATGTATGTATATGCAGGGCACAAATTTCTTGATAAATATATACAATATCATAAATATCTTCTGTAGAAGAAAAGGCTTTTATATAATAGAAACAAACCTACATGTTTACGCAAGATATATTTTGATACCCTTAATCCAAAAGATACCTTAAAAATATATGTGCTAGCACCACCTCCAAAGAACAATAGTGGGTCAATAACGGAGAATCTCATAATTTCATATAAAACCCTTACCTTTACTTTTGAACTCCTATCCATCTATGAATCTGGAAATATAGTTGGGTTGAGGCAATATAAAGAAAAGCTATTACAACAAAGAAAGAAACGGCACATAAATACTTTCTTTATAGTGAAATAAAATGTTAAAATATAATCTATATGTATATATATATATATATCAACATATAATACTAATAAGTATGACTATAATTGTGCAAAACATAATGTGAACAACAAAATGTGCCTATATAATTGCTTAGTTCTATAATAATTATATCTGAACATGTTTGTAATTCAGATGTCAAAGGAAATGGCATGTAATCAAGAAATTCAGGCTAGTAATGAAAACTCTTTGGATAAAAACACTATAGAAAATATAATAGCTCAAGGAATATCGAATGCCATACCTTCGATCATTGAAGTTATTAAGATTTATGTGCCTATAAACGAAAATCCTACTATACACTGTAAGCATACCCATCATTTCAAACCCAACCCTAGTATCAATGGAAGTCATGATATTCATATCAAAACTCCATCTTCTAAACGAAAGAAAACCACAACCTATGGTTACACCTATAAGGAATTCTGCTCTAACAAATCCTCCAAGAACAAAGGAATGGAACCAGTAATCACGCAGCCTACCTGCAACAATAACGAGAAGCTCGCAAGAAAATGTCATTCTAAGAAGACACTTCGCTGGAACTTCTGCAAGAAGACTGGGCATACAGAGGAAGAATGTAGAAGGAGAAGGAAAAATAACGTATGTTACAAATGCGGAGAACCAAGCCACTTCCGTCTCTACTGCCCGAAACTATCTAAGGCACCCGACAACGAGGATAGAAACCCAGATGAAGCTAAGGAAAACACATAAATATTTACAATACCGGAGACAACAGCAAAATAAGCACCCTTATGTTTCGACTATACTTAAGTTAGTTGACTTTTGATTTCAATCAAAGTCCTATAAATAAAAAGGTCTTTATTTTTCTTTTATAAAGCCAACACTCATTTGTCTCATCTCTTGACAAATTCCTATGTTGTACGTGCATTGTTTGTCATGCATGTGAATTCACTTCAAAAGATCAATTATTCCTGAGTTTTTATAAATGTTTCGTTATACTCATTCTAATAATCTATATGATTACATAATATTGACTTTTGATAATCAAGTCAACAGATTTATTGGAAAACTCCTTTTCTTTTCAAAAGATACTTACCGGATTTTTATTGTAACCATTTCTTGTCAATACATATATCCATTATTGGAATACATCCAAACCAAGCTCAATTGTTTGAACTTGTTCACAATATACATTCAATTCAAAATCCCATATGATGAATTGAGATCATCATATTCAAGGTAATTTCATTATTTGAATCATAGTAAACTTGTTTAAGGTCTTCAATTTCAATGAATCATTTGTTAAAACACGACACCTTGCGGTGGCGATTTCTTTGAAACTTGGACTTATTTCATTTTCACACCTGAGGTACGAATTTATCTATTTATTGATTCATTATCCTAAACCAGTCTTAGTACAATTTTGTGTTAAGATAAAGGTACCTAAAATCTTATTCCAACATACCTCCAACATTTCTTTCATCTTTAAATTTAATCCTACAATATTCATTTTTACTTTCATTTAAACATCCTATCTTTTGGATATCCAGATTCACTTCATTGAAACTTTCCAGTTAATTTCAAAAACGGTAAATTCGTTCAGTCACCATAATCACTGAATTCTTTCAACCCTAATCATACGTCATTTGTTTGACTCATCATTCAAGTAGTCTTGATACAATTATGTATTAAGACCATGATACACTAAATTCTATTGTATTGTCCGGTGTATCCTTGCCATTTAAATAAATGTCACTGATTTCTGGTTTGATCATTGACAAATCATTTTTCATACTTCCATTCTCAAATTGAGATTAATGATTCAGAATCTCCTCAATTGATGATCAAAGTAAGTTCTTTTCTAGCAATGAATCCTATTGTTTCTACAAGTTATTGCATTTCGAATTATATGCCTATCAAATCTCTCTTTTGATTTGTGAAACTTAGTCACCTTGATAATGGTATCATTTCATCTCATTCAGTTAACATCAATTCCTGAAACTGAGTTTTGAGACCATTGAATTCTAATTACCCTATGATATCTTTATATTCATCGTATGATTCTATCCCAGACACCTTGATAACTAACTAAAAGACGTGATGTAACCCCGAGAAGATATCGTAGCCAAAATCTCGAGGACGAGATTTGAAACAAGGTGGGGAGGATGTAACGTTCCCAAAATTTCAAATAAAGTTATTACACGAATAGGTCATGGGTAAGTTGACCGGTAGAAATATAAGGTATTTTGGCGAACGTAGGAACCGTTTAATAATTATAATAATAAAAATACATTATATTTGAACCTACTCCGTTTTAATAAAACTTGGTTCAAAATGTAGATACAAATATTCTCGTTCTAATGACATATTCATTGTTTTATAAAAGGTCATATTATAGAAGTTATAAGCGCCAAATGAGTGAATCAGCTGAATTAATTATAATATATATATATATATACACACACATATATATATATATATTAAAATAACTAAAACTCACAATTCATATATGTTTACGTAATAAAATAATTAAAACTAACATAAATTACTATGTTTACGTGTGTGCATTAAAAAATTGTTTACGTGTGTGCATTAAATATAGTTGTATACGTGTCATGGCAAAGGAATAAAAAATAGAATTTGTGAATTAATGTTTTGATATGTGTCTTATGTATAGACAAGAAAGAACATGCACCTCAAATTCAAATCAAGTATAAATAAGATAGTGGGGATCATTCTAACAATTGCTCAGTCCCTCTCGATCTCCTCTCTCTCTCTCTCTCTCTCTCTCTAGAATTCTACCTTTTATTTTTCACCCCATAATAATAATAAAGCCCTGCCCCGTTTTAAGTGTTGTAACCCCTGATCACTGAGTCAATACTACGTTCGATTGATTTAGGACCCACCAACGCATGTCAAGGCTTTGTACGACTAAGCACGTTGGGGTTCTGTCTCGTGACATATTGATAAAGTTGAATTGGGTTACTATATATTATGTGAGTACATTATATATTTTATTAATAGTTCAGGAATTATACCCAAGATATAACAACTCTCTTAAAATCCTTACAAACACCCCTAAATGCCCTAAAATACACCCTGTATGCGAGAAATAGGCCGAAATACATTTAATTTAATAAAAATAAAATAAAAACAATATTTTTAAGTCTGTCGCGGGGCGCGACAGACTAACCTACTCCATCGCGGGCCGCGAGCGATGAGATAAGTGGCGCAGCCCGGAGCCGCCACGTGGCATGACACGCGTCGAACAACCCGATGACTCAGCACCTTTACGCCGCCTTTTCGGCCCTGGCGGGGCGCGACGGCCCCTTTGATTTTCATCGCGGGGCGCAAGGGACTCACTGAGCAGCCCTATAAATTGGATCGATCGGATTCATTTGGAATTCGTTCAATATTCGAATTTCTCTCTCAACTTATGATAGTGTAAGTAATTCCCGGGTATAATACCCCCTAATTAGCGAAGCTCTGCCTCGTTGTAAGTATTTTAACCCCCGATTACGTATTAGATACGCTGCTCGATTGATCTAGTGCTCCGTAACGGCTGTTGAGGCTCTGCCCGACGTAGTCGTTGGAGTTCTGTCTCGGGAAGGGTATAACTAATGTAAAATTGGGTTATTATACTAACGCGTGTGCATTATTTAAAATTTATAGATTATAACCAGGAAGCCACAGTAGCAATGTGAGTAATCCTCCTTTATGCAAACTATTTTACAAAGCCTCAATGTTTTAAATTATATTTCACAGTGATTGAGTATTTTTAATTCTACAATTATCGTCGGTATGTTGGGGTTTTGTATACAAAATTTGTTACTACACTGTGAGTAGTAACATTACCACAAGTCGGGTTGACAGTACCGTGGATGGTAATTAAGGTAGAAATATAAACAAATGTAATTGCGCGACCGCCCTCAATGCTGTATAATGATAAAACCTGTTTTGATTAAACTGGGATTCACTCACCAGTATTTCTTGCGGATAAAATGTTTTTAAACACGTGTTTCAGGTAACTTAGTGTGAAGCCAATAAAAGCCAGCTGGAGAGCACTGAAGGCTTAAGAAAGTGGCCATAAAAGTTACCTAATTAAAAAGGAGAATTATTTTTCAATAAATTAGGATTATCCCTAAAAAACATGTTTATAATGGAAACTTGGGTTGTTCCCATGTATTTATTATCATAAAAATGTGGTGTTTTACTCTGATAAAATATTTCCTAACTACGGTCCTGATGAAAATTTCCGCTGCCAAATTAATAAACACCGATACCATCAGACTGACTCGCGGCTCCCGCTCCCAGGGAGGGGTCGGGGGCTGTGACAGATGTCATCAAGTCGTCTTTCCAACCCACACAAGAGGTTAAAGGCCAACACCCAGAAGAAGATGATGTCTTTTATGGCCGACCAGATTGCACGCATTGTTCCCAAGATTGTCACTGAAATCCAGGGATCAAACACTCCTCTCTCCTCCGTTGACTCTAAAGCGGTCCAGCCTAAGCCTGTGAGCTTCAACTACAAACACTTTGTCTCTTGCAACCCTAAGCTTTTCATGGGCAGTGATGGAGTGACTGCAATGCTGGAGTGGTTCGACAACATAGAAGTTACTTTCATCAACAGTGAGTGCCCTGAGCATCTAAAGACTAGGAGTGCAACTGGCGTGTTTCAAGGCAGAGCTCTAGAATGGTGGACAAATAAGAGAAACATCCTCTCCAATGATGAAGCTTATGCTTTACCCTGGACCGAGGTTAGGGAGCTGATGATGCTCGAATTCTGCCCTCCGCATGAGCAGCAGAAACTTGAGGATGAATTCTGGCATCTGAAATAAGTTGGAGATGACAATTTGGCTTATACTACCCTCTTTAAGTAACTCAGCATAATCGTGCCACACTTGGTGTCTACTCCTAAACGCATGATCACCAAGTACATTCATGGGTTACCTCCTGCTATGCATGACACCATTGAAGCAGCTCAACTCGATTCTATTGAAGAAGTATACCGTCTTGCAGCAAGTTTGAACAACAACCGGGTTCGTGATAAACAGCTTGGAAACTCTACTCCCTCGAAACCTGCTAACCAGATCACGCAGTAACCAAGTGGTAGCAAGAACAAGAAATGAAAGTCTCAAGGTTCTGGTTGCAATGCAATTGCCCCTGCTGCAAACACTGCTGGTAATGTTATTGTGCCTGCTGCTACCCCAAACCCTCCTGCTCCATAAAACACCAAGAAGTCATACACTGGGGTTCATCCCAAGTGTGCCACTTGCAACTATCATCACCCTGCCAACTCAGCTTACCGTCTGTGTACCAACTGCAATCGCTATGGTCACACAACCTCTTGCTGCCATCAAGCCAATCAGGTTCAGCAAGCACCGCCAATTCAGCCAGCTCAACCAGCTCAGTAGAACCCCAAACCAGCAAACAATGTGCGAGCATGCTACAAGTGTGGAGACACCACTCATCTCCGTCCCCAATGTCCCTAGCTGAATCAGGAGCAACAGCAAACCGCTCGAGGATGAGCGTTCAACATCAACGCCAATCAGGCACGTAATGACAATGCTGTCGTTAATGGTGCGTTTCTCGTTAATAATCTTTACGCTTCGATACTATTTGATACTGGTGCCGACAGAAGCTTTGTGTCCGTAGAATTTGAATCCTTGTTAAACTGTGCACGCTCTAAACTACCTAAGTCGTTCTCTATTGAGATTGCCGATGGTAAGTTTATTCTAGTTGATTCTATCCTCCGTGATTGTTCCCTGACTCTTAACGATCACATTTTCGCTGTTGACCTCATACCCATGCAATTGGGTAGTTTCGATATCATAATCGGCATGGATTGGTTACGCAAGAACTACGCTGAAATCGCCTGTCACGAGAAGTATGTTCGGCTACCTCTCCCGTCTGGTGATACTTTGCACGTCTATGGAGACCGACCTTCTAGAGGACTGAAGTTGATGTCATGCACTCAAGCGAACAAATGCTTACGTAAACAGCACTTTGCCTTCATGGCCCACATGATGGAACAAAAGGGCAAGGGAAAGAGCGTAAGTGATGTTCCAGTAGTATGTGATTTCCCTGATGTCTTTCCTGAAGATCTTCCTGGTCTTCCTCCTCCTTGATCCGTTGATTTTCGTATTGATCTTATACCTGGTTCAACTCCTGTTGCCAAGGCTCCTTACCGACTTGCACCCTCTGAGATGCAAGAGTTATCCAGTCAACTACAAGAGCTACTCGACAAAGGCTTTATACGTCCAAGTACCTCACCTTGGGGTGCTCCTGTGTTATTCGTCAAGAAGAAAGATGGTCCGTTTCGCATGTGCATCGACTACTGTGAACTTAACAAACTCACCGTCAAGAATCGTTATCCTCTCCCTCGTATCGATGATCTATTTAACCAATTACAAGGCGTAAGCTGTTTCTCAAAAATCGACCTTCGATCTGGTTATCATCAGCTCCGTGATCTCGAAGAAGATACCCCCAAAACTGAATTTCGCACCCGTTATGGGCACTACGAGTTCGTGGTCATGCCTTTTGGTTTGACCAACGCACCCGCTGTGTTCATGGATCTTATGAATCGTGTTTGTAAACCTTATTTGGATCGTTTTGTGATAGTCTTTATTGATGATATTATTATTTATTCGAAAACTCGAGCTGATCATAAACGACATTTACGCCTCATGTTAGAACTCTTACGTGGTGAACGCTTATACGCAAAGTTTTCAAAGTGCGAATTTTGGATTGATGTGGTAAAATTTCTCGGACATGTTGTTATCAAACAAGGAATTCATGTTGACCCTTCCAAAATTGAAGCAGTGAAGAATTGGAGTACACCTAAATCTGC
>JARYGA010043460.1:0-39348 GCA_030545235.1 Helianthus tuberosus
TTAATCCACTTTGAGTCAGGTTATCGCGAATGAGAATTGGCATAAAGTTGCGTCAGGATAATGAAGTGGAAACCCTAGCCTGCGCTAATCCTCCGATGTGCCATAACAACAAGCTGGCGTGAGGCAAGTAGGTGTGGTTTGTCTTGAAGAATGTAGGTGTAAACGAAACTTTATTTTGGCCAATGTGTTTTTGCGTATACCCAAAGTGGTGCGTGCATTTGTAGCTCAGTTTACGTTTTGTAAGCGTTGTCGTCTATGGCTAAACATGCGCGCGTGCGTGACATACACACCCGTAAGTAAAGGTAGCAGGGCCGCATGGAGCTTAGCGTGCTTGCATGTGTAGCGGCAAGCTCGCCTGGAGACTGGCGTGTTCATCTCTAAAGGAGCCTGTGCGTATGGCGACTTGCGTGTTCATGTGTGGAGCGTCAGGCTCGCATGGAGACGGAGATGATCGTATGTATAACACCAGACTTGTATGGAGACCGACGTGCTGGCATGTAGCAGAGCTTGCGTATAGTGGCTTACGTGCTGGTATGTGTGCTCGCTCGTAAGTAGGGGAGCATGCGCGCGTGGCGACTTATGTGTTCATAAATAGATGAGCGTGCGTGCAAAACGCATGTGTGCTCGCTTGTATGTAGAAGGAGCATGCGCGGATGGCGGCTTACGTGCTCGTATGTAGAGGAGCATACGCGCTAGCGCATGTGTGCTCCCTCGTAAGTAAAGGAGCGGGCGCGTGTGGCGACTTACGTGCTCGCTTGTATGAAGTAAGGGAGCATGCGCGCTTGGCGACTTACGTGCTCATAAATAGAGGAGCATGCGTGCAAAACGCATGTGTGCTCGCTCGTATGTAAAGGAGTAGGCGCGTATGGCGACTTACGTGCTCGCTTGTATGAAGTAAGGGAGCATGCGCGCTTGGCGACTTACGTGCTCATAAATAGAGGAGCATGCGTGCAAAACGCATGTGTGCTCGCTCGTATGTAAAGGAGCAGGCGCGTGTGGCGACTTACGTGCTCGCTTGTGTGAAGTAAAGGAGCATGCACGCTTGGCGACTTACGTGCTCATAAATAGAGGAGCATGCGTGCAAAACGCATGTGTGCTCGCTCTTATGTAGGAGGAGCAGGCGCGTATGGCGACTTACGTGCTCGTATGTATGAAGTAAGGGAGCATGCGCGCTTGGCGACTTACGTGCTCATAAATAGAGGAGCATGCGTGCAAAACGCATGTGTGCTCGCTCTTATGTAGGAGGAGCAGGCGCGTATGGCGACTTACGTGCTCGTATGTATGAAGTAAGGGAGCATGCGCGCTTGGCGACTTACGTGCTCATAAATAGAGGAGCATGCGTGCAAAACGCATGTGTGCTCGCTCTTATGTAGAAGGAGCAGGCGCGTATGGCGACTTACGTGCTCGTATATTGTTTGTCCTGCAAACAAGTCAACAAGGTAAATTATACCAAAGGATTTGATATATGAAAGCATTGTACCGAAACCTTGTTCTTAGGAGGAGTTCGTCCTATGCATCCAAACTCCGTAATATGTGAAAGCAACTTCGAACTTCGGAATGGTGTTGGACTATGCTAGCCCGTTTGCTTATTGCAGCTGCTAAAAAATGTCAGTAGCGTTGAAGTTGAATGATAATAAGCAATGATACTAGTGTGCGCCGGAAATATCGTAAGGTTGATATTCGTTAAAACGATGAACTACTAGCCATGTTGTTAAATAATTTCATTTGCTAGACGTTAGCCGGTTTGTGTTATCGGGGAAAGCGTGTAACAATGCCTTACTAAATAATTCGAGTGTTCACGGCCGATTACATATAGACACTGTCCGTATATTAGCTAAAATGATATGTGCTCAAGAGCATTTTTAAAAGTCGCACACCGACTCTTGTAGCACGTAGTAATGTTTTTGAGCCATAAATTGAAAGTTATGGTGCAAGATTATAAAGTAGACATGTGAACTAACATATTAGTTGTAGATAAGTAACAAGTGTATACATGTGCCATATGTAATGCGTCTGTCACATGGTTGCTCAAACAAAGACGGGCTCATGACGGTATAGTGATGATAAAATATCACTTCTGTGCTTTTACTTGCAACCGATCAAAACATTAATATGTTATTTGAAAACGACCGAATGTTGATATTTTGTTTGAAAACACCAACATCGTAACTAGAGCTATTATTGCCTTGGTTTGGCTTTGTATGGGATTTATTTATTTATGTGAAATGTCTTGAGTTGAAGCTCAACTTTCGAAAACATGCCATAAGTAACGAGTATGTGGCATGTTTATTTAAAAAGAGACATTTCCAAAAAATGTACATGTAAAAACCAGTTTGCAAGCCATTTTTTTTTTCTAACTGTTTAATTAGGGAGTATAAAAAAGTGTCCCTCAAGTTTCTTGGTTAGTGACCTCGTGACTCCCATCACACAAACAATAAACTGTCGTATAGGAGACGAATTGTCCATTTATTCGTTATATTAAATGACTGGACTTTTTTGGCTTTTGGACTTGGCTGCTACTTATTTTTGGTGCACTGAAGGCCCAAATATAGATCTTGGTTGACAACCGGATATAAGAGAATGCCCACTTAACTTTGTTAATCAATCATGTGAGATATTTCCAGAAGGTTCTCTCTCGTTTCTTTCGAAGATGTCGGTGAACTGTCGACCGACGACTCGCCGGAGTCTGATATTTTAGTTCCGGCTCGACCTGAAACTGACCCACTTCCGGTTCGGCCCGAGAGCGTCCCGGATGAGCTTGAACTGGTGCTGATTGTGGGTCGACCTGTTAAAGGTGAAATGGGTGAAGCCGGACCGGACCCAGGGGCAAAATCAAGTTCTCGGAAGTCGGGTTTATTGGTGGTGTCGCCATTGCAGGTGAGTGAGTTCCGAAGACGATCGGAGAGCGTGGTAAACCCTAATTCCGAAATGGGTTTACAAGACTCCGACATTTTGAAGCAAAATCTTGATGGAAAAGAGGTTAAGATTGAAACTTTATCCCTCCCGCAGAAATCTTTTTCAACCACAGAGAAGCAACAAAGAGCAAAAGAGAAAGAAAGGAGATGGGGCTCTTGTGATTTAAAGGGGAAACAGGGAATGAATAGTTTCTAGAGAGAGTTTTAACGGTTCGTTGTCTCTTGTAACATATCACGCCACGCGCCGCCGCGCGTTTGTGCTTATCGGACGCACGGCGCACGGCGCGTCGGAGCTTGTGCACCCATGCGCGGTGAGCATTTGTGCTTATCGGACGCACGGCGCACGGCGCGTCGGAGTAGGGGCCTGCCATGCACAGTGGTTTTTTCACTAACAAGGCAAGGAATGGTTACAAAATCTCGACACTCGTTGATTCCGTTTCCGCCTGTTGAAGCATCGGTTCGTTGGCATTTGTCACCATCTAATGTAGATAAAGATGTGAACGAAGATGTTGTTGCCACCGTCAATCACGAACCTGCTGTTTCACTAGAAGAGAGACTGAAAACTTGTTTTTAAGGTGAAGTATGGACATGATTGCAAACTTTGTAAAAGGACAACCATTTTTCTTTTGAAAACGAAAAAGGAGTGTAGCTTTATTAGTTCAACTTTAGCTGTTGACAGCTGTGAAGGACTAAATTCATAGTGTCAGTCCCCCCCCACCTTTTTTTATATATATATACAAGAAATAGACCTGTGTTTGATATTTAATGCAAAGTTGTGCCTGACACCTTATTAGGTGTTTACAGCTGTAAAGCTTTTGGAAAAGAAAAAAGGTGACTGCAATCTTTTTATTAGTAATCTAATAATAAAAATACATGTTGTTGACGTCTCGACTCTTCGTTTTATCAAGACGGAAATGAAAGATACTATCAACAAAATATTCCAAATATTCCATGACCTTTTAAAAGACTATCTTGAGCCTTTCAAACTTTTGAAGTGACGGTTCGGAGAATTTCACAACTTTTTTTTTCCTTTTTGCCATATCTTGTTTTGATAGAAGATTGCCTCAAAGAAAGGCAAAACGTACCCGGTTTTTTCTTTTTCTTTTGTAAAAAACGATTTTTTTTCTTTCTAAATAAGGTAGTTATTTAAAATAACACAACTAACCTTTAGAGAGGATGGATGACAGCTGTATGCACGTTTCTTTTAGAAAGGACAGATGAGTGGATGATAGCTGGTCATCTATTGCAACTTTTGTTTTATAATATTTTTTAAAATAAAGTTGAAAAAGATCCTTTTCCCAAGACCAAATTCAAGGTTATTATTTATTAATCACCAATTCATATGATTCCTCATGTTCCACAAATATTAATTAGATAAATTGATAGATATTTGGAACTTTCAGAGGTGATGTAAGATTTAAGCTTTGCAATTCGTTTTTCTTTGGAAACAAATTTGTTTCTTATGACTTTTGTCATAATTCTATTTGAAAGAAAAAAAAAAGTTTGCACCAGAAACAGTAGAATAGCTGACTTACTTGTTTGATGCATAAATGAGGGAGAAAACCTGTTAATGGCGGCGTAGAACTCATAAAACTTGGATCTTGGAATTATGACTTGAGAGAGTCTTGTATGGCAACAGATCTGAGCTCTCTTGTGCATAAGGTTGTGAACCCCCCTTTGGAACAAATGTAGATCTGAAGGTTTTTAAGCACTAAAACAAGTGAAATACCACAGATCTAGAAGTTTTGGAAAAACGTAGCCCAGATCTGTGGGGTTTATCCATTCGGAGGTCAAGAGTGTGACTCTAAGAACACAGATCTGGAGATCGCTGGATAAAACAAGATGTGATCGACTAATGTATAATCGTAAACTCGGATGGCGCCAAATGTTGAAACACGGAATCACCGCTGGGATGACTGGACCGCTTTCTCCATGGGGGTGAAGAATCACGTCTTGCTCTTCCTCTCCTATCCAGATCTGCACAGAGAAAACAAAGGTGGAACCGTAGAGATGACCGGTAGGGGAAAGAATCCCCTGTTTCCAGTAACAAAAGTGTGGCGGCTCCATCTTGTCTAACCCTAATAATGAGGTGAACACCTCCTTATATAGGGGACATGGGCCTCCCCTAACCTCAATGGGTCAGGCCCAGTTAGGGGTTATCTCTACAAGTCCCTAGCCCAATGTAGTATATACTACAACGCGTTGGGCCTCGCGGTTGGGTTAGTCAGCACAATAATAAATAATTAATATAAAAGCAATAAGTAAAGGGAAAGTCTGACCGCTCGGGTCGGGTCCAATACACCTCTACATATGGTAACTGCACATATGGTTTCCCTCTTCTTTTATGCATTTAACCATCATTTAGAAGGCAAGGGTAACAAAGATTTAGTAGGTTATATCCTTTACTAGAAGCAAAACAATACAAATGGAAGATAAAGAAAAGAAGGTAAACACGGCTAGAGAATAGGGGTTTTCAACCGCAGTTTCGGTCGCAAAACGGTGGCAAAAGTCCTTTTGCTACCGTTTTGCCACCAAAATTTCGGTAGAAAATACACACGTAGCAATTGCCCTATTGCCATCTATTTGCTACCACTTTGTTTTTTGCTACCGTTTTTTCCTATCGTTTTTTGTCACCATTTTGCTACCGCTCCTGGTTTGCCATTGTTTTGCTACCGCTTATTGTCATTATTTTGCTACCGGTTTATTTGCCACCGTTTTGCTACCGCTTTTTAAAACCTTTTCGTCACCATTTTGCCATTTATTTATCTACATCTGCTACTTTATATTTATTTATTTACACATACTAGAAGAACTTAAAAATGTAACCATTTATGATATTTGAAAATCATAACAAATATCTAATTGTGACAGTACACACGTTTCGTTTCATACCATTTTCCTATTACGTTTTACCGCATGAGTATTTGTAACTAATATAAGAACTGTATTAATTAGAGGGAGACATTAATATTATTGGGTTTTAATATTTACCATATATGTGATGTGATGAATGTTAATATTATTGTATGATCCTAATAATAATACACCGACCACATACTCAGTTCATTCGCACACCTATTTCCACGCGTACATCCTCCGAGTCACATAACCCATGCTTTGTTCGGACCACATAACCCAGTCACACAATACTCTTGACTGGCCCAAGAATGCAGGCCCAATGCTCCTAGGTTGCCCTAATAGGTCGCACAAATGGAACTATTAGCAAATAGGAGAGTGTGCGACAAGTTTCCCTGAAGTTATATATATATTCACCAGCCGACATTCATTTACTTTTTGATTGATTCAATCAATTGCAAATCCCAAGAATTATTGCTCTGCTCTTTCTCTCTCTAACCTTCTTTTCCCCAAACCCTGCAACACAAACAAAAAAAAAAAATCATTCCTACATTTTCGATCACTCCTCGGCAACCCCCATACCGCTCCGATCGAATCGACGTCAACCCACTCCGTTGTACGACAGCAGCTCACATAGTTCCGACTTGGAACCCCATTGTTTCCTTTCAGCTTACGGCAGCCGTTAGTCTCATTTTCGATTCATTCTTGAATATCTTCATCTTACTCTCTTGCACCTTCAAGTTCACACTCTTCAGGTTAGTTTAAATCTTAACACTTTGCGATGTTAAATGATGATTGTATGGTGTGTAAATGTTATAATCTGGAAAATGATAGATTCTGTGTGATATTTGAAATTGGTTCGAAATATGAATGGCAACAAAGGAAATCATGAAACTATCACATGAATCCGATTTACAAAAGCATTAGACGGTAAAAGGTTCGAATTTAATCATCGGAATCCGTTTCGATGCTTGATGTTCGTGTGTTTGACGTTAAAATCTGCTAAGTGTTAAAATGATAAGGATAGTGATGATCGAATCTATTAAATGCTTAAGTGATTAAGATGATGATAGAGTCCTAATTGTTAATGAAGGTCTGGAAAATAAACGTTGAATACATAACTATGTGATTTGGAATATGATGGTTGTTATGTGAAAAGCTTGATGATGTGCTCTCATGAAAGTGTTAAGGATGAAATATGGACTGTGCGATTGGCCATAAATGCTATTATGTGAGATGATGATACTCTGTTTTCATAGATGTACAAATATGCATGCGCAGTGTACAAGTACTATGTGAAAACTTTATGAACTGGGTTTCTTTTTGGGATTGATTAAGTATTAAAAAGGGGAGTTTGTCCTATCTGATTGATCTTAGTATGTGTGTAATGTTAGATGTTTGTGGAATGTACAACATTATGAGCTTAGGGTACAACACTAGGAAGCATGTCGCACACCAATAAGAGTATGAGGAACCGTATAGTGGACATGATGAAGGGGCCATCCACATATAAGGCCTGACCGCACACTAAAAATATCTGGACCCACATCTCCTCCTTACACTTTTTGATTGTCGCACAATTGATGTCAACCATACACTAGAATTTTTTAAAGCATGCAACCCACTACTGGGCCTCACACATTTGGGTTGTATAAGTCCGGTTGGGCCACCCACTTTATGAGAATTATAAGATGTCCCTATGATCGCACGCCAGGTTCAATTGCACAATCGGTTTTGGCACACACAGTACCTTATTGGGCCACACATGCTTGGGCCGAACTCTTTTGTAATGGACTATTGGGATCGTACCCTTTGGATCATTGTCACACAAGTTGTTTCAATCGCACACTTACAAAAGAATGGGATTTTGACCGTACATCATCTCATCGACCGCACACTTGTTTGGGTGTTTGTTTGGGCCGCACAATTATAAAGGCCCACATTCTTAGAAATTGGTCGCTCATTGAATGAAACATGTTCCTACTCTAGAAGCACACCTAATTATTGAGCCATACAGTTTATAAGAACCATGTTCATATGACTTATATTATTTGGAAAATCCTACTTGATTGAAATACATGTTCAACATATGTGATCTACTTGTATACATGATTAGTTGATTTAATATATGCATGAAGTACCTGATTTAATTATATACGAGCCTAATGGGTGGTAACCTTAATAGGATAAGGTTAGCCAAATTAGGACAATTACTCTATCTGGCCGAGCAACCAAAGGTGAGTTCATACTAAAACTCGCACACACCAAGGTAACGGTGTGACAATTTAATAAAACTCAAAAAGCATGCACTCCCAATGGTTTGGGAGCTTCCATACTAAACGAAACTCTACCAAGGAAAGTCCCTTACACTTATACCGATTAATCGCGGGGAGCGAACGGGATATTAGTTGATAGCGCTATTAGGTTTGACAACCTCACACCGTGCGGGGAGCCGGGCGTGAACTATTATCTGGACATCGGGCCAGTGACGGTAGACATTGACCTAAGAGGGCAAACAACAACTACGTCAAAGTTTTGGTACTACACAGTTTAGTAGCTCATTATGGGATTGATTTCCCATAACTTGTTTTGATAACATGGTAACTCATAGAACAAATGTTTTTCGTTAAACGTTAAAACCTTTTCAAAAACGGTGAACTCGCCAACTTTATGTTGACACACTACTGCATGCTTGCAGGTCCGTAGATGCTTTGCTGGCGTCTACTTTGAGAGTTGTGGTGGTCGTCTACTATCTATGTTTTCATGCTTCCGCTAAACCATTTGAACCTTATATGTTAACTATGTTTGGAACTTTATTCTAAAAACTTATTATGTTTTAGACTCAAATGATATGATGCAAATTATGTCGATGATGGTTTTATTTTACTTATATTGAATGTTCGTTGTAATTGGTGGCTTAATCCTAGGCAGTCACCCGCCTTGCGGTGAAACTCCGCACGTGGGATTTGAGGGTGTGACACTAATGTTCCCCATAATTAAACATCCAAATCAAAACATCAAATATCTCAAATTAAAACACAAAAATCCAAACATTTAAACTAAAAGTGTAAATGCTATGAAGCCACAACTGTCACACCCCCAAAATCCACATGCGGAGTATCACCGCTTGAAGGCGTGACTGACCAGGATCAAACCACTAATCATATTGAACCAGTAACCAATTAAATGTAAAATTCCAACCAACACGATTTAGTATCCAAAACAACCATAGTTAAGTTATGAGCGGAAGCAAAATGTTCAAAACCAAATCAAAAGTTTAATTATCAAATGTTAACATGGCACACAGCTGTCCTTGTCCCACAACGACTCTTCCTTGTGCAAGCTCCAGCTAAGTACCTATAGACCTGCAAAGCATGAAGTAACGAGTCAACAACAAGTTGAGTGAGTTCACGTTGGTTGTCCAGTTTATAGTTATTCCGAAAACACAGTTTGCTCTTTACCAGCTATCCAGCCGTGGGGGTTACCCCATAGTTCGAAAAACGTTTATTAGTTACCCGTTCTTACGTTGGCTATTCCAGCCCGGCTCTATGGCCGTGGGGGCTACCCCATGTTTAATTCACCAGACTCGTTACCATATCGACTACTAACGTTCGTCATGTTTAAGTGCCCTAACGTCTGTGTCTATCATCACTGACGTGCCATAGTCCATTAGTCCACGTCTGTCCTCTGTGGCACGGTGTGAGGTTTGTTAAACCTAATAGCGCTATTTAACTAATGACTCGCTCGCCATTGGCCTCGGCGATTAAGTCAATATAAAAGGAGGGACTTCGTTGATAGAGTTCTAGTCTAGTATCGTTAAATCCGTCTCAACGGGACGAGGAATCTATGTTCCTGATTACGTCTCAACAGGACGAGGAATCTATGTTCCTGATTACGTCTCAACAGGACGAGGAATCCCTATTCCTTAACCCATTCCCAACCCCTGGGAATCCCATGCTTTGTAACGAAGTGTGAACTCACCTTGGTTTGCTCGGCAGATTACACAGAAAGGTCACGTCTAAATGCTAGTGGTCAACCACGTCCTATCATGGTTATTATACAAGTCAGGTTTAGGTTCAATTAAAGCACGTATGATTACACATAGTTTAACATATTGCTAACACGTATCGATCATGGCAACATAGTACACACATAGAATGTTTTAAATGTTATCAGTTTAACATACGGATGAAGCCCACATAAGTCTCGGCCCAACACATTGTGCGATCAGCACATCCTTGTGCGATCCACAGCGTGTTGTGCGACCCGATAGAGCCCGGCCCAAACATAAACACCCGGCCCAACAATTAAACCGAACAACAACTCGTGCGATCAGCTTTATTACCCAGCCCATGTCTACGGCCCAACAATTAAAAACAGATAACCATCTTGTGCGGCCCAATCACAACAAACAACAAACTATCTTGTACGATTCATGTGTCTTGTGCGACTCTTTTTTGGGCTTGGAGGCCCAACCGTTAAACACATGCAGCATGTGCGATCCAGCAGACCTTGTGCGACTGGATGTGTCTTGTACGACTGTCCAAACTTGTGCGAAAGGACCCCTTATGCGACTAGGGGTCTTGTGCGACCGGTTAACAAACTTTCGTGATTCTAGCAATCAGTTACATCTATTCCAATTAATCATTTGACCATTATAATAGTTTCCATAATTTGCATAAAAATCAATCAACAGGATTAATGATTCTAATCAAACCATATCGATCAAATCATAACTTTTAACAAATGTTTCACATAACCCTAACATCATAATTATGAACAACAACCACATATGATCATCATCTAAATAAACTACAATGGCCGACCACTATTTTATCATCTCAAAGGTTATTGGACCGATTTCTACACATAAATGCCACTAATCTATGGTTTGACTAAAGAGACCCACTAGCCACATGCAAGCCTTATCTTATAATCATATGTCATTATGATTGCATGTGCAACATCAGAAACAATCGGTGTTACAATCTCTATAATCGATATGCTGGCAACAATTCATGCTAGCTAATTAATATCATCATATGATAAATAAATCTGAAACATGAAACATAACAGCCAATTATATGTATTCGGTTCTAGATCTAGATCAAGCCAATCCGAATCCCAAGTACTCATGTAAATCGATTTCAAGAACACTAAACCCTAACAGTTTATATTATCATTAGCCACTTATCATCTTTAAACCATCATACAAATCATACATATCCGATTTACAAGACTATTATCATTCATACACGCTATAACATTCACAACATCATAGGACATATCATAGAACACTAACCGGTTAGAGAGTGAACAAGGATTGATCCGAACAAGAAGAGATCTTCGATGAGAATGGAGGGTTGTTTGGCGTCGGCTTCAAGAGGAGAGAGAGAGGTATCGTAGGGTTTGTGTGTGTGTTGCAAGTTGTGAGTAGTAACCCTATCTCCTAAGTGTAATGCGTATAAAAGAGAGTGGGCCGAACCCTCACTTGGGCTGCCCATTTGATCCGAATGCGAGGTGTAGCCCAAATGGCTTGTGCGGTCGAGTGTGTTTTGTGCGCTTATAACATACATACATTACACAAGCACGTAATAACATAGCATTCACATAAACATTCACTTTCATAACAGTCACTTATCGTACACATACGTTACATCAAAGTACAAAGATCGGTTCGGAAATACGAGTTGTCACATTATCCCCAAGTTGAAAGAAATTTCGTCCCGAAATTTAGCACGTACTCACTGAGGAAGCTAGTTAAGTTGCATGGTTTTCCTGGGGTGTCACATCCTCCCCCCGTTGATCTGGAATTTCATCCCGAAATTCCGTAGCTTCAGCCTCAGTAGTGGTTGTACCGTTTGCGAACAGTTGGGGATACTTTTGTTTCATCTGATCTTTGCGTTCCCAGGTGAACTCTGGGCCGCGACGTGAGTTCCAACGAACTCGAACAAGAGATATTCTAGTACGCTTGAGGACCTTAACATCCCGGTCCGTGATTTCAACAGGTTCCTCGACGAATCATAACTGCTCGTCGATCGTGAGCTCCTTCAAAGGAACTACGTGGGTCTCATCTGACAGACACTTCTTCAGATTTGACACATGGAAAACGTCGTGAACTGCACTGAGTTCTGCTGGTAAGTTCAGTCTGTAGGCCACCTTGCCTATCTTCTCAATGACTTCGAAGGGTCCAACATACCGTGGGTTAAGTTTGCCCCGTTTACCAAAACGAACCACACCCTTCCAGGGTGAAACTTTGAGTAGTACACGCTCCCCAACCTGGAGCTCTAGTGGTTTTCTGCCCTGATCGGCGTAGACTTTCTGACGGTCACGAGCTGCCGCCATTCGTTGTCGTATCTGAGCAATTTTCTCTGTTGTGTCAACCACATGTTCTGGTCCAGTAATCTGACTATCCCTCACCTCTGCCCAACAAAGAGGTGACCGGCATTTACGCCCGTACAATGCCTCAAATGGAGCAGCTTTAATGCTGGTGTGGTAGCTGTTGTTGTACGAAAATTCCACAAGTGGCAGATGCTTTTCCCAGCCGTTGCCAAAGTCAATCACACATATGCCCTAAGCATGTCTTCGAGGGTCTGGATGGTACGTTCCGACTGCCCATCCGTTTGTGGGTGATAAGCTGTGCTCATATCTAGCCTTGAGCCAAAGGACTTGTGCATTGCTTGCCACAGTTCTGATGTAAAACGCGCATCTCGATCCGAGATGATAGAGATGGGCACCCCGTGCCTCGAGACAACTTCCTTGAGGTATACTTCTGCTAGTGTGGAGAACTTATCCGTTTCTTTGATAGCCAAGAAGTGAGCAGACTTTGTGAGTCGATCCACGATCACCCAAATAGTATCGTCACCACGTTGTGATCTAGGCAGGCCAGTAACAAAATCCATGGAAATTTGTTCCCATTTCCATTGTGGTATCTCTGGTTGTTGAAGGGGGCCTGAAGGTTTCTGGTACTCCGCCTTGACTCTCGCACAAGTCAAGCACTTGCTAACGTAGGTTGCTATGTGGGCCTTCATGCTAGGCCACCAGTATGTGGTTTTGATATCGTGGTACATTTTATCCGAACCAGGGTGTACTGAGTAGCGAGACTTGTGTGCCTCGTCCATCACAAGCTCTCGTAGGTTGCCATAAAGTGGGACCCAAATGCGTCCTGTTACGTAGTAAGCACCGTCTTCCTTTTGTTCTAAACGTTGCCTTGAGCCGCGTAGGGCTTCAGCCCTGACGTTCTCCGGTTTCAATGCTTCTACCTGAGCATTTCGTATTTGAGAAGGAAGACTAGACTGTATAGTAAGTTGTAACGCTCGTACGCGCTTGGGCGCAGTGTCCTTTCGACTGAGGGCGTCGGCCACAACATTGGCTTTGCCCGGGTGATATCTGATCGAGCATTCGTAGTCGTTCAGTAGCTCGACCCATCGTCGCTGTCGCATATTGAGTTCCTTCTGTTTGAAGATGTGCTCGAGGCTCCTGTGATCAGTGTAGATAGCACACTTGGTGCCATACAAGTAGTGTCGCCATATCTTAAGCGCAAAAATAACCGCTCCCAGTTCTAGATCGTGTGTAGTGTAGTTCTTTTCATGAACTTTGAGTTGACGTGAGGCGTAGGCTATAACCTTATCCCGCTGCATCAATACGCAACCAAGACCCTGAATAGATGCGTCGCAATAAACTACGAAGTCGTCTGTGCCCTCTGGCAATGAAAGGATAGGTGCACTGCAAAGTCGATCCTTTAAGTGCTGAAACGCTAACTCCTGTGCGTTTCCCCAACGATAAACAACGCCCTTCTGCGTTAGTGAAGTAAGAGGCTGAGCAATCTTAGAAAAATCCTTGATAAACCTTCTGTAGTAACCTGCCAATCCCAAGAATTGGCGAATTTCCGTTGGTGTGCGAGGTGCAGGCCAGCTCTTGATCGAATCCACCTTGGATGGATCTACGTGAATCCCATCCTTATTCACCACATGGCCTAAGAAATGGACTTCACGAAGCCAGAAGTCGCATTTTGAAAACTTGGCGTACAGCTGTTCTTTTCGAAGGAGTTCCAAAATAAGTCGTAAATGCTGCTCGTGCTCCTCCTGACTCTTCGAATAGATCAGGATGTCATCGATGAAGACAATAACGAACTTGTCTAAGTAAGGCTTGCACACTCGATTCATCAAGTCCATGAAGACCGCTGGTGCGTTTGTCATCCCAAAAGGCATGACCAAAAACTCATAGTGTCCATAACGGGTTCTGAAGGCTGTTTTAGAGACGTCCTCTTCTCGGACTCTCAGCTGGTGATATCCCGATCTCAAATCGATCTTTGAATAGTAGCTCGACCCTTGCTGTAGGTCCCCTATTCGTATGGATCTTCAACAGAATTGTCTTTCCAATCAAGAGTGCGGAATCCTCTTGATCAGAATAAGCAGAAAACGTGTAGGAAACAGAAATCAGCAATCACTTTCAAACCGGATCTTTATTGATTATCTATCAAACTGATTACAATCAATCAAGATCCCTAACCAACTAACAATTTCGTCCAAACCCTAAAGCTCTCACGAAAATTGCTCTCAAACAATGTTCTGGCTGATTAACCTAAACCCTAAAGCCTAACCTTGTTTATATAACACAAGGTTTGCTACTTGGGCTAAGGTTTCTCCATGGGCAAGCCCATTTCGTCCCCTATGACCCAATATAGGTTTTGTTTAGCCCAAACTCTATTAACTCACTAATACAAAGCTAAACCCGCTAACTGTTTATCGTTTATCTAATTACAAGATATCCAAAGACCAAATCTAAGCTGTTGTCACAAACATGCACCAACAAACTCCCCCTTGACAATAGCTTCATAAAATAACTTTGTCTTCAGTCATCTTGCAATCTTCATGTAGTCTTGCACTGTCTTTGGTCTTTGGATAGCTTCAGCTTCAATAGCTTCTGTCAGCAACAGACTCCCCCTAAGCTGATGCATCCAATCACCAAATCTTCAAAAACTTTAGCGTTTGAGTAAACTCCAGTTCAGCATTTGTAAAACAAGCTTCAAACTCTTCAACTTTGTCTGCAATATAGAAAGGAGGTTCTACCATGCATCCAAACAAACTCTCATCTTCACAGCAACTCAGCAACACAGCAACTTGTCAGCAACACCGCAACTTCTCAGCAACACACTGCTTCAATCTGTATACTATAAAACAAACATCTCGAGAAACCATAAGATTTTTTCAACAAGTGTTAAACAAATTATTATTATTCAAGAGATTTGTTAAACTGTATAACAGATTAAGCATTTTCCAATTTATCACCAACACGCAAAACTTTTTAAGCACACACTAGAACCCGCATGATTTAAAAATTTTGAACTCACTTTCCAACACCGTCTCCCCCTATCAGTAACAATTCCTCCAAGAATAACAGTTTTCCGTACGTTAAGAATTTTAACAGAAAAAGACACTATTTTTGGATTTTTATATTTTTCTGAAAGCAAGTAAATACAAAAGCAATAAACACTCTATTTTTGTGAGAATCACTGGTAAGAAGATCATATCAGCACAATCAAACTGTTTCACACAATTAGATAATTCTTTATTTAATTTTTCGTGAAAAGCAGTCCAAGACGATTACCAGTATGTTTATCCACTTAAACAAAATGCATGAACATTTCAAGTACCATTACCGTATGATACATTAAGGTAATTTAATTACTGATATACTAGCGTGTCCCACTTCAGGATATACCCCCACGATCAAGGTATGCACAAAGATTCATCGTAGTAGGTGAGTATACTGATGTCATCCTTTAAGATATCCTGACAGTGACTAGGTCTGCATATAATCTGTTTTATCATGTTTTGATTGCTTAACTATGAACACCCAAATAAATAGTAATCAAATCCTGGAAATATAAACAACACACTCTATCATGCAAGTATCTTCCCTACCACATATTTCACAAGTCCAATCCAGATTTCTGAAATCTTAACTGGGAATAGGTTGAGAAGAGAACAGAATAGATCTTTAGGAGAGATGGTATAATATACAGATCAAATGAGTTTTTCTCAGTTTGATATAGGTTTATTGGGTTTCATTTGGGCACTTGAGGGCCTCTTTCGGGTGTATTAGATCTATAGCGCGACAACGTACAGCTAGGTCAGCATGTATCTAGATGCAGCAGAAGCTGTCGTTGCCTAGCACCTCCAGGTCAGCATATATCTGGATGCAGCAGAGGAGGTACACGACTTTTTTCAGAGAAGATTTCAGAATCAGATCAAAATTGTGTGTATCGGGACACATACATACATTCAAATAGAAATGAGCTAATTCCAAGTGATTTTCTTTCCTGAGGTCATGTACAATTTTAGTTCTGAACAGAAAGACAGTCAAGATATCCCTAGATGAAATAACAGTATAAAGACCCAAAACTTCAGATTTTGGCAATCTATCAACGCAAGATTTAAGGTCATTTAACCATACACCACTGATGTGTTCCCCACTCATATTCATTTCATTTAGGTTTATATCACATTGGTAAGTTGATTATTTCATGCTTTTTGCCTACTGGTACATCATATGATGAAGCTGCTATCACACTTAAGCAATTTAATTTCATTTCAGTGTGACAGTCTAACTTGCTGATGTACTATCATTTCTTCTTTTTCACACAGTGATAACTCATTTTTGTTTTTCATTTTTTTTATGTTTTTGATTTTTCAAATTTTTTTATTTTTGATTTTTAAGAAAAGCAATAAACTATTTACAAAAATTCTTATGAAAAACCAGTTATTCAGGATTCCTCATCCCGTTGAGTTCGACTAAGTGTTCAAAGCGAGCCCTGTCAAAAGCTTTGGTATAAAGATCTGCCAGGTTATCTTCTGTGTCGACTCGATGTAATTCAATTAGTCGTTTTTCAGCACAATCCCGTATAAAATGATGACGTATGTCAATATGTTTAGTTCTACTGTGCTTTACGGGATTGTTTGTGATTGAAATAGTGGCATTATTGTCTATCATAATAGGAGTACGAGTGAAATCCAAACCGTAATCGCGCATCTGCTGTTGTATCCAGAGAACCTGAGAGCAGCAGCTACCCGCAGCAATATATTCAGCTTCACACGTAGATGTAGACACACAGGATTGCTTCTTGCATTGCCAAGACACGATCCTGCCTCCCAAGAACTGACAACCACCTGTTGTAGACTTTCTGTTCGACTTGCATCCCCCAAAGTCTGAGTCAGTGTAAGCGACAAAATTCAGATCACTATCAGCTGGATACCACAACCCAAGTTTAGGTTTCCCCTTCAAGTAACGAAGAATCCGCTTCACTGCTTTCATATGTGACTCTTTTGGATTTGCCTGATATCTAGCACACAAGCATACGGCAAACTTGATGTCTGGTCTTGAAGCAGTCAAGTACATTAGAGAACCAATCATCGCCCTGTATTGAGTAGGATCAACGTCTTCAGTACTTTCATGATCTGGGCCAAGATTGTGATTTTCACATATGGGTGTGTTGAAAGTAGAGCAATCATTCATTTTGAACCGATCCAAAATGTCATACACATACTTCGTTTGATGAATAAACATCCCATCCTCCTTCTGTTCAACTTGTAATCCCAGAAAGTAAGACAGCTCACCCATAGCACTCATTTCGAACTTGCTCTTCATCACCTGCTCGAACTCTTTACACATGCTCTCATCGGATGACCCAAAGATGATGTCATCCACGTACACCTGTACTAGCAGAAAATCTTCCTTCTTCCTCTTGATGAACAGTGTACTGTCAATCTGACCTCTTTCAAAACCATTTTTGATCAGATGTGTAGACAGAGTCTCGTACCACGCCCTGGGAGCTTGATGTAACCCATACAAAGCCTTATCAAGTTTGTACACTCGATCTGGATAATCTGGATCAACGAACCCATCTGGTTGTGAGACATACACCACTTCTTGGACTTTCCCGTAAAGAAATGCACTCTTCACGTCTAGTTGGTAAACTTTAAAGCCCTTGAATGTTGCGAAAGCTAGAAACAAACGAATTGCCTCCAACCTTGCCACTGGTGCAAACACTTCATTGTAATCAATCCCTTCCTGCTGATTGAAACCTTTTACAACCAATCGAGCCTTGTTTCGCGTCACTATCCCTCTGTCATCCTTCTTGCACTTAAACACCCATTTAGTGCCTATCTCTCTTTCACCTTTAGGAAGGTCAACTAACTCCCAAACCTTCAACTTAGCAAACTGAGCCAATTCCTCTTGCATAGCTTCAACCCATGAATTATCTTTAAGAGCCATGTGAATGTTTTTAGGCTCCTCCTGGGAAATAAAACAGCTATACAAGCACTCATTCACAATCCTAGTCTTCTCAATCGAAACAAATAAGCCAGAATTCGCTGCTATGTTTCTTCTTGTCTGAACACCTGCATTAGGATCTCCAAGTATCATGTCAACTGGATGATCTCTATTTGCTCGTGTAGTAGCAACGGTATCCACTTCTATATTATCACCCAGGTTTGATCCAACCTCCCCTTGAATGTTCTGATCGGCAAATGGATTAATGAAATCCTCCCCCGCAATGGGTTCAGAGTCACTATCACTCGAATCAGGATCAGCAGCACCATGGGAAGTTTCCGCAGCATCTGTCATATCAACATTCGATCTAGGCATGAACTCGCCTTCATCGTCTCCACCAATCATTGTCTGAATCAACTGAGAATCATCTGCATTTGGAAATTCAGGAATATTAAATGACTTAAAAGTGCTTTCATAATCATATAATATAGCTGGACCACTCGTTGATTGTTGAGGTTTGTATGAAGTAATTTCCACATTATAAACAACCTCAATTTTACCAGTTTTTAGATTAAAAACCCTTTTATTCGGTGCGCCAGGTACGTAACCTAGAAAGTAGCCTTCGTCAGCCACCTCACCGAATTTTTGTTTATCTTTATTACGCACAATGGTGCAGGGTAATCCAAATGGTTCAAAGCCTTCTAAGTTTGGTTTCTTGTTAAACATTAATTCATGACATGTTTTGTTAAAACGTTTAACAGTCAAAACTTTGTTTAGGACATAGCAAGCTGTATTCACAGCCTCTCCCCAGAAAAGAACTGGTAGCTTTGAATCTGAAAGCATCGTCCTAGCGGCTTCAATCAACGTCCTGTTTTTCCTCTCAGCAACTCCATTTTGTTGAGGTGTATAAGGAGCAGAATATTGATGTTCAATTCCTTTTCGAAGACAGTAGAGATCCAGAACTCGATTCTTGAACTCCGTGCCATTATCACTCCTTATCCTCTTTATCCTTGCATCATGGACATTTTCCAATTTCGTAAAAAGATCTATCAGCATCTCCGCTGTCTCATCTTTTGTACCTAAAAAGAAAACCCATGAATAACGTGAGTAATCATCAGTGACAACTAAACAATAGTACTTTCCACCTATGCTCCTCACGTTCACTGGACCGAATAAATCCATGTGAAGTAATTCATAAGGGGCATCTATGGAATTTACTGTTTTAGATTTATGAGGTTTCTTATGTTGTTTTCCCTTTTGACATGGAAGACATTTATCTTCCACGTGAAACCTCTGCATTGGAACCCCTTTCACTAGCTCATTTTTAACAAGGTAATTCATTTTTCGATAGTGAATATGGGCCATGCGTCTGTGCCACAACATCGATTCAGCTTCAGATGCTTTTGATAGTAAACACGCCACCACAGCAGTTGGATCCTTAACACCCATGTCCATGACATAAGTGTCATTTCTCCTTGGCGCTCGCATCACTATCCAATCGTCTGGAATCTTCAAACCTGGTTTCAACACTAATGCTTCATTCTTGGTAAAATGGACCGAGTGACCCTTGTCGCAGACTTGTGACACGCTCATCAGATTGTGTTTAAGCTGCTCCACATAGTTCACTTTGTCCAGTGTGATCTTCCCATTGGTCACCTTTCCTCTTCCTGTAATTCTACCACCTTTAGCACCCGCAAAATTCACTTTTCCACCATCATAATCTTCAAATTCAGTCAACAATCTCGCATCCCCCGTCATGTGCCTGGAGCAGCCACTATCAACATACCACAAGTTGATAATCCTCCTTAGCAGCTCCTGCACACACCAACCAAAAATTAGTTAGATTGGGGGACCCAAGCCTTAATGGTCTTGGGTCGTCCAAATTCACCAACTACTCGAACATCCATCCAATATCCATTACTCCTAACTGGAGTCTTGGATCTTAGACCCGTTGATGGAATTTGATTTTGATTTCCACTAGGTCTTTGGTCCTGAGGGTTCCTATACGTGTTTGGACTATTTGACCTTTGGAAATTTTGATTTGGGTATCTTGAATTTTGATTCCAAGAAGCATTATTGTTGTAATTTCTAAAGCCATTGTTATAAAAAGGTCGACCACCATTATTTTGGTATCGATTTTGATATTGACTTTGACTTCTGAAATTATTAGCATTATAATTGTTCATTCTTGGTGAATTGCTTCTAGGTCTCTCAAATCTGCCTGGTGGAGATCTAGGCTGAAACCTTGGTTGATTTCTTTGAAAACGAGGAACTTGTGGAGTTCCTTTTTCAGCCTTATCTTCACCAACAGCAACATTCTCTGGTTGCTTAGCAGCAGATTTCTTTGGAGAATTTGCAACTTTCTCCTGTTTATCACCACTCTTCTCTGGTGACTTCTCTCTCTTCTCCTCACTCACTTGTGCTTCACTCTTTTTGTTTGGACAGCAGCTAGCTACATGTCCCTTGGTGTGACATTTGAAGCACGATTTCTTTTTCGAAGACTTCTTTTCTGAAGCCTTTGAACTAGATTCGGGTTTTTCTTCTGATGATGCCTTAGAAGGATTTGGTTCAGTTTGCTTAATTTCAGAATTTTCTATGTTCTTGTTTTTAGCAAACTCTATATTAGATTCATTGTGAATAACAGCTGTTTCGTTTTTCATGTCACTTCCTTGAACAAAATTAACCTTTTTAACAAAAGTTGGATTGTTATTTTTAGGATGTGATGTGTTCTTTTTCAAAACAGGTTTGCTGTTATTATCCTTCTTAGCATCAGCACTCACAAACACATTTCCTTGACTTGATGTGGAACTACTTGGTGATGTTGACCCAAAGTCCATGAGATCATCTTCATCAGGCAAGAAAGAATAGTCATGACTAACAGGGGGTGGAACTTCATTGAAACCATGAAATCCCACACTTGTTTTGTCATTACTTTTCTTCAAGCCACCCATCATATGTTTCATAACAAAAGTAGAGTCCCTGAATTGACCTAATTTCTTTTCAAGTTCAACAATTTTGAGTTGTGCATCTGACAACTCTTTGCTTTTTTCAGAAATCTCTTTTGTTTTTTCTGCCATCATTTCATGAGCTAAGTCTATCACTTGAAGTTTTTCATTTAATTTGCAGGTTACAGCTTCAATTTTAGTTTCATAATCTTTTATCTTCTTCAAGTATGATGATTCATTTCTTTTAGCAAAAAAGTTTGCTTCTTTTATGGTAGACATCTCGCCCACCAGACTTTGGTTTTGTGTGGACAACCTGTCAACTTCACCCTGTAATTCACGACATTTTAAACACACAGAATTAGACTTTACCTCTCCTGTTTGTTTATCAAGGTTGGCCATGAGAGCTGCAAGCTGATCTTTCACTCTTTTGTATTCAGCTTCCTTTTCTTCAGCTTCTCGTTCCTGGTCAGACTTTTGCTTTTTCTCCTCAGCATCTGATGTCTGATCAGCCTTCTTTTCTTCAGCTTTACTCTCTGCCTTCACCTCAGCCTCATCATTCAGTTTTGCTTCAGCACCTTCCACAGTATCTTCACCATCATCAATTGGAGTTATCTCTGCCATGAATGCCTGTGTGACATTGTCATCCTTTTCCAAGTGAATACTCCAGTCATATGAACCTTCTCTAGCAGTAGAGATCAGCGCTCTTGAGTTAGAGTTGTTTGTTGCACTCCTATTGTTTGAACTCTGACTCGAAGTCTCCTGCTTTTGTTTTTGACATTCCCTAGCAAAATGCCCATAACTTTGACAGTTGAAGCATCTCACTTTGGTCTTGTCGAAACCAACAGTCTTCCCTATAAACTTCCTTCCTGTTCGGTTCATAAATCTCTTCACTCTTCTAGTAATCATGGCCATTTGCCACTGCAAATCCATATCTTCAAGATCATCAGGGTCAATCTGATCATAATCTTCATCCAAAGTAGCAGGATCAGATATCTTCCCCTGAATGTAGTTCTCATAGGAAGCAACAAAAGAAGCAAGTAAAGCCAGATGCTCTTCAGCAGACTTCACACTCATTGGCATTGACTTAACAACACTACTCTGCTTAGAAGCTGATGTTCTCTTGGCTCCTGTTGATCCTCCTGAAGCAGCTACAAAACACACATCACCATCTTCATTCACTGTGACCTGCTCATTCTCACACGAAAGAAACGCAGTAGCAGAGTCGCTAGAAGCGTTGTGAGATGAAGAAGATGCAAGCCCATTGTAAATCGTTGGATCTTGAACCTGATCATATCCAGTGTCTTTCTTCTTCATACTGAGCTCATAAGCTCTCAGCTTTCCAACCACTTCCTCAAGTTCCTTTGTCTCATAATCAGCCTCTCCCTTAATCATGAGAGTGTAGATATCCCACTTGGTAGGTAAGGCATCGAGCAGCTTGTCATTCTTTTCTACATCAGAATAGCACTCGATCTCATAATTATCCATTTCCGACATCAGATGGTAGTATCGAGTGATGATGTCCTCAAGTGACTCATGTTTCATGAACTTGAAAACAGCAAACTGCTTCTTCAGTAGATCAACTTTGTTTTTCTTAACATCTTCATTTCCAGCATATCTTTTCTCTAATGCATCCCACATATCCTTTGAGTTTGTGTACTTCTTGAAAGTATGCTTGATGCTGTCAGGTAAGGACATTTTGATTGCAGCTAAGGCTCTCTTTTCAGCCTCATACATCTTTTTATCAGCATCTTCCATGTTCACATAAGCAGTTCTACGAGGTCTGCCCTCAAAGTCGTGTGTTGGGTTTGTGTACCCATCTTCGATGCATATCCACATTCGAGTGTCCTGGTATTCAATGAAGGATTGAAAACGATCTTTCCATGTCAAATAATTCTCCACCTTCATCATTTTAGGTGGTTTGTTGGTAGTGCCAACCTCATGCTCCATTCTCAACAGCTCATTCAAACTAGACATGTTCGACATTTTTAACGTAACTGACTGATAGAACCGTACAATTTTTTTTTTGTCCTAAAAATACGAGGAATTCAACGGTCCAAACGGTTCTGTCTAACGAGCTGCGGATCAATTTCTATTTGCAAAACTGTGAAATTTTATCGACGCTTGCCAACTGAAATTCCACCTCTTAAATTCGCTGGATATACTGTGAAATTCGCTGGTTAGCAGCTAAATTCGCTGAACTGGTTAAATTCGCTGGTTATATCGCTGCCAAATTCGCTAGTCAATTTCTCGATTACGACGATCTGTAAAGTCGCTGAAAACCGTGATGATTTCGCTGTGGACAATCACACGGTTACCAAAGTCGCCTTTGGATTTAACGTCGCTGGTAAATTTGCTGGTTTCAGTTAATTTCGCTGATGATTGAGCTGATCAGTTAATTTCGCAGCCTGTTAATTTCGCAGATCCTGTAAATCTGGAAAGTTAATCTGATCAAATATTCTGAAGATTCTCCAACACAATCTGCAAAATCAAAACAACCTAATCAGCTCAAAATTTTCGAAAATTATGAAGAACAGATTGAAAACCACGAAGAACACGAAGAACAGTCTTCGAATCTTCAAGAAATTCAGCCAAAATTCTTCACACAAACAACCAAAAACTGTCCTGCAAACCCTAAAACCTGCACAAACAGCAAACAAACAATGCAGAAGATCAAAACAGCCAACAAATTCGAAAAATTATATCAAAAATTTCGAAAATTTCAAAACCCTAATTTTTCAGGTTTTCAAAATTTCGAAAATTTCTTCCTGTTTCTGCAGCCAACAATCCTGAACCGAGCTTTCAAGAGCCTAATGCTCTGATACCAATTGTAGGTCCCCTATTCGTATGGATCTTCAACAGAATTGTCTTTCCAATCAAGAGTGCGGAATCCTCTTGATCAGAATAAGCAGAAAACGTGTAGGAAACAGAAATCAGCAATCACTTTCAAACCGGATCTTTATTGATTATCTATCAAACTGATTACAATCAATCAAGATCCCTAACCAACTAACAATTTCGTCCAAACCCTAAAGCTCTCACGAAAATTGCTCTCAAACAATGTTCTGGCTGATTAACCTAAACCCTAAAGCCTAACCTTGTTTATATAACACAAGGTTTGCTACTTGGGCTAAGGTTTCTCCATGGGCAAGCCCATTTCGTCCCCTATGACCCAATATAGGTTTTGTTTAGCCCAAACTCTATTAACTCACTAATACAAAGCTAAACCCGCTAACTGTTTATCGTTTATCTAATTACAAGATATCCAAAGACCAAATCTAAGCTGTTGTCACAAACATGCACCAACACTTGCAGCTGGTCGAACAGGTCGTCAATGCGTGGAAGAGGGTAGCGATTCTTCACAGTCACCTTGTTCAATTCACGGTAGTCGATGCACATTCTGAACGTACCGTCTTTCTTCTTCACAAATAGCATTGGAGCTCCCCAGGGCGAAGAGCTAGGACGAATAAAACCCTTATCCAAGAGTTCTTGTAGTTGCGTAGATAACTCTTTCAACTCTGATGGAGCTAAGCGATACGGTGCACGAGCTATGGGTGCCGCTCCAGGGGCTAGCTCGATTTGAAACTCGACCTGACGTTGAGGCGGGAGACCAGGTAGTTCCTCAGGAAATACCTCAGGATAGTCGCGTACAATCAGAAAATCTTCTATCTTCCTTTCTTTCTTCGAGGTGTCGGTAACGAGAGCCAGAAAGGCAGTGTGGCCCTTACGCAAACACTTTTGGGCCTTAAGGGAAGAAATGATGCTCACAACAGCACCACTCTTGTCGCCACGAATCATGAGAGGTTCATCGCCTGGGCGAGGAATACGAACAATCTTTTCGTTGCAAAGAATCTCTGCTTGGTGTTGAGACAACCAGTCCATCCCAATGACAACGTCGAAACTACCCAGAGTGATAGGAAGGAGGTCGATCGAGAAAGTATGATCAACAAGAACGAGATTGCAACCTTTGACTACGTGTGTGACCTCTAAACTCTTACCATTAGCTAACTCTACATCGTGTTTGGGGTTCAAAGGTGTTGGGGTTCGTTTAAGCAGTTGACTAACTTTTTGGGACACATAACTAGTATCAGCACCCGAATCAAATAAGACAGTAACGTAAAAGTCGTCGAGAAGGAACTTACCCGTCACAACATTGGGGTCATTCCTCGCTTCTCCATTGCCAATAACGAACGCACGGCCCCTTGCCCCATTGCCATTGTTGCTCCCATTGTTCCCATTCCCCTGATTGTTGTTGTTATTGTTGTTGTTCTGGTTCAGCTGGGGACAGTCTTTCTTGAAGTGGCCTTCAGCTCCACACTGAAAGCACCCTCTGTTGTTACCCTGTTGTTGCTGCTGCTGACCTTGATTTGGTGGGGCTCGCTGTTGTTGCCGATTTTGGTTCGCGGGAAACTGACTCCTACATTCTCTTGCAATATGACCAGGCTTGTTGCACCGATGACAGTTACTTCTGGTGCATGGCCCACTGTGATGTAACTTACAACGATTACATTTGGGGTGATTTCCTTTGTATCCACCCTGACTTTGGCTACCTGACGATTGCTGACTAGGACTCTTATACTCTTCAGTTCTTCTCTGCTGCGACTGGGATTGAACAGAAGTCGAACCTCTGCTTGAAGCTCCATCCCATTTACGTTTGTTATCACTGGGAGGTTCAGAGGTAGCTGTAGCACTAATACGTTTTGGTAACTTGTTTTGCTCCACCGCCTGATCAGTGAGACGGTGAGCCAATTGTACAACCTGCTGGTAGGTGGCGAGGTTTGCTGATGTCACATGACTTTGGATTGCTGGCACTAGGCCCTTAAGATAAAGTTCGATACGCTTAATTGGAGGGTCCACCATAGTAGGACACAGTAGTGCAAGTTCATTCGATCTCTTAGTAAACGCCTCGATTTCTGACCCCGTCATCTTGAGGTTGAAGAACTCGACTTCCAGCTTATGAATGTCGTCACGAGTGCAGTATTCCTCCCTGATCATTTCTTTAAAATTGTTCCATGGGGTGGCGTTAGCAGCAACCAACCCCAGCATTTGGACCTGAGCGTTCCACCATGTGAGGGCTAAATCCTCGAGAGTGCCGGTAGCATATTTCACCCTGCGGGCCTCAGGGCATTCACACATTTCGAACACAGACTCTAGTTTCTCAAACCAGTGGAGGAGACCTACTGCTCCTTCAGTGCCACTAAAAGTAGTGGGTCGGCAGTCCATGAAAGTTTTGAAGGTGCACACAGGTGGCTGAGCATGCTGACCTCCTGCCTGTGCGGCTGCAAGTGCCGCAGCAACCTGTTCGTTGATTAGAGCCGTCAACTGGGCTTGAGTCATATTGATGCGTCCAGACATGATCTTCATATCAAAGGAAGCATGAGTGAGAAGGGTTCGCGAAAGTGCGATGACAGAAGAGAGTAAGCACACACATGTTCAAGCAAGAGTAGCTATACTAGCTAAGCATATCATGAGCAAGGTTCTACGTAATCTAACAAGTAGGCAATAAAACACAAACCATATCACCTAGAATGTCGAGCCTTGCACGTGGAGTGAAGCGTCGTTGTGGATCGTAGAGCACTGTACAGGTTATAGTCTGGTTTTAACAAAAACGTTTTCCTTTATTAAAACCAAGTTCTCTATAACCAAATGCTCTGATACCAATCTGTCACACCCCCAAAATCCACATGCGGAGTATCACCGCTTGGAGGCGTGACTGACCAGGATCAAACCACTAATCATATTGAACCAGTAACCAATTAAATGTAAAATTCCAACCAACACGATTTAGTATCCAAAACAACCATAGTTAAGTTATGAGCGGAAGCAAAATGTTCAAAACCAAATCAAAAGTTTAATTATCAAATGTTTAACATGGCACACAGCTGTCCTTGTCCCACAACGACTCTTCCTTGTGCAAGCTCCAGCTAAGTACCTATAGACCTGCAAAGCATGTAGTAACGAGTCAACAACAAGTTGAGTGAGTTCACGTTGGTTGTCCAGTTTATAGTTATTCCGAAAACACAGTTTGCTCTTTACCAGCTATCCAGCCGTGGGGGTTACCCCATAGTTCGAAAAACGTTTATTAGTTACCCGTTCTTACGTTGGCTATTCCAGCCCGGCTCTATGGCCGTGGGGGCTACTCCATGTTTAATTCACCAGACTCGTTACCATATCGACTACTAACGTTCGTCATGTTTAAGTGCCCTAACGTCTGTGTCTATCATCACTGACGTGCCATAGTCCATTAGTCCACGCCCGTCCTCTGCGGCACGGTGTGAGGTTTGTTAAACCTAATAGCGCTATTTAACTAATGGCCCGCTCGCCATTGGCCTCGGCGATTAAGTCGATATAAAAGGAGGGACTTCGTTGATAGAGTTCTAGTCTAGTATCGTTAAATCCGTCTCAACGGGACGAGGAATCTATGTTCCTGATTACGTCTCAACAGGACGAGGAATCTATGTTCCTGATTACGTCTCAACAGGACGAGGAATCCCTATTCCTTAACCCATTCCCAACCCCTGGGAATCCCATGCTTTGTAACGAAGTGTGAACTCACCTTGGTTTGCTCGGCAGATTACACAGAAAGGTCACGTCTAAATGCTAGTGGTCAACCACGTCCTATCATGGTTATTATACAAGTCAGGTTTAGGTTCAATTAAAGCACGTATGATTACACATAGTTTAACATATTGCTAACACGTATCGATCATGGCAACATAGTACACACATAGAATGTTTTAAATGTTATCAGTTTAACATACGGATGAAGCCCACATAAGTCTCGGCCCAACACGTTGTGCGATCAGCACATCCTTGTGCGATCCACAGCGTGTTGTGCGACCCGATAGAGCCCGGCCCAAACATAAACACCCGACCCAACAATTAAACCGAACAACAACTCGTGCGATCAGCTCTATTACCCAGCCCATGTCTACGGCCCAACAATTAAAAACAGATAACCATCTTGTGCGGCCCAATCACAACAAACAACAAACTATCTTGTACGGTTCATGTGTCTTGTGCGACTCATTTTTGGGCTTGGAGGCCCAACCGTTAAACACATGCAGCATGTGCGATCCAGCAGACCTTGTGCGACTGGACGTGTCTTGTACGACTGTCCAAACTTGTGCGAAAGGACCCCTTATGCGACTAGGGGTCTTGTGCGACCGGTTAACAAACTTTCGTGATTCTAGCAATCAGTTACATCTATTCCAATTAATCATTTGACCATTATAATAGCTTCCATAATTTGCATAAAAATCAATCAACAGGATTAATGATTCTAATCAAACCATATCGATCAAATCATAACTTTTAACAAATGTTTCACATAACCCTAACATCATAATTATGAACAACAACCACATATGATCATCATCGAAATAAACTACAATGGCCGACCACTATTTTATCATCTCAAAGGTTATTGGACCGATTTCTACACATAAATGCCACTAATCTATGGTTTGACTAAAGAGACCCACTAGCCACATGCAAGCCTTATCTTATAATCATATGTCATTATGATTGCATGTGCAACATCAGAAACAATCGGTGTTACAATCTCTATAATCGATATGCTGGCAACAATTCATGCTAGCTAATTAATATCATCATATGATAAATAAATCTGAAACATGAAACATAACAGCCAATTATATGTATTCGGTTCTAGATCTAGATCAAGCCAATCCGAATCCCAAGTACTCATGTAAATCGATTTCAAGAACACTAAACCCTAACAGTTTATATTATCATTAGCCACTTATCATCTTTAAACCATCATACAAATCATACATATCCGATTTACAAGACTATTATCATTCATACACGCTATAACATTCACAACATCATAGGACATATCATAGAACACTAACCGGTTAGAGAGTGAACAAGGATTGATCCGAACAAGAAGAGATCTTCGATGAGAATGGAGGGTTGTTTGGCGTCGGCTTCAAGAGGAGAGAGAGAGAGGTATCGTAGGGTTTGTGTGTGTGTTGCAAGTTGTGAGTAGTAACCCTATCTCCTAAGTGTAATGCGTATAAAAGAGAGTGGGCCGAACCCTCACTTGGGCTGCCCATTTGATCTGAATGCGAGGTGTAGCCCAAATGGCTTGTGCGGTCGAGTGTGTTTTGTGCGCTTATAACATACATACATTACACAAGCACGTAATAACATAGCATTCACATAAACATTCACTTTCATAACAGTCACATATCGTACACATACGTTACATCAAAGTACAAAGATCGGTTCGGAAATACGAGTTGTCACAACAACATTTTCTTGAGCTTTATAAAGTTCCCATGCAACAGCAAAACACCCAACATCTTTACCCGAGTTAAGAGTATCCAACCATTACCTGCATAGTTCTAACTGAAGATACTTTCAACTCGTTTAACTCATTAGAGATAAAAGCACCTGAATCGACCCATAACATAAGTAAATGGGTTGAAATTGCCAGGTTTAATTCATAATTCTCTAAAAACAAATCAAGAAAGTCAAATAATACATACTAGAACCAGGGTGTTCAAATGCAGTTGGATGAAGATTCGCCCGCATTTAGTTTTATGCCATTTGTTAGGATCCATTTCATTTGCACCAATCACCGCACCTCGAACCTACAAAAGGATGATCAAGATTTTCATTTACGATACAACAAATATATAAGGTTTCATCTTAGTGTCTAAGATAAAAAAGATCAACGAAATATATAAAAAAGCATAACGAAATCTTCATATACAAGTCTAGCACACTAAAGGCTAGGATCCAACAGTCGCGCTATCCGCCTTCAAACAAGAACTTGAAATGAAACCTACAAATTGCAGAGAAAACTTATGAATATAAAAAAAGATCAAGAAATTCCAACCTTGGGGAAAGATGAGGCAAAGCTAAGACCAGTTGTGTGGTAGATTGTTGTACGGATTTTTTCATCACTTAATCTCTCAAATGGGTCCACTTCCTGCAACATAAATACAATAACGTGTAACATTTATATACAATAATGGGTGCACTTGCCGTAACGTGTGTAGAGTGATAGTATTATTTCGTATTTTATAAATTTAAAGCTTGATTTGCGAGTAAAAAGTGCTTAAAATATATTTAAAATTCATACCTACACTCGCACACGTCAATAGTGTAGTGTAGTGTAGTTTAGTACACCTTTAGGCCTACGTGGAACCTATAATACATCCATAGGCCTGTACGAGACCTATAAGCATATACGGGACCTATACAAGACTTATACTACACCATATAATACGATATTACACCTATAGGCCTATATGAGATGATATTATAAACTTAATCCACTCATGTTTCAGATTTTAACCCTCCCCTCTTTTCAAACTGAATCAAATCCTCCCATGAATTTGAATTTCATTTTCATGTTCAAGTTCATATTTTTCCTCAAAATCACTACTCACCAATCTCGATCTAATAAATTAACTCAACAACGAAATTGCCATTTTTTAAAAATCCCATGACGAATCAATCATAAAACAAGAATTATCATGAAACCCTTTTCTCTTTAACTCAACCCCACAACAAGAACACTTCTGTTAAAAATGTAAAAATAATTCATCAGTTTTATATTTTTATACTTCTGTATTTTATGTTATTTTTAATAATAATAAGTGTCATTTGTACAAGTGAGGTATGGGCTGCTGCTTATTGGATAATTACAACAAAACTATTGTGTTGGGCTTGACGATGGACTAGGCTTGTTGTACGGTTGCTGATGATGGGCTGATGGGTGAAGTTTCAAGAACCCTTATATAAATGGCAGTTCATATTTTGTGCTGAGAGAGAAAAGGAGCTGGGATATTTTCTTTGTTCTCTCATTTTTTCATCTCTCTTGTGGCGAATTAGGGTTTCAAACTGTGAATCATTCTGATTCACAGTTGTAGTGATTCTTGTTGTTCGTTTTGTTAGGAGCATCTTGTTGATGATCTTCTGAGAGTTACAGAGTTGTGTATTGTCAGTTCCTTTGTGTATATTGTTTCAGTGTATTCATTCTAGGGTTAATGACATTTTGGTTTGGGTATTTCTGAGTTCTTATACACTTGATGCCATATTTTTTGACAACTTCAAGCCCACCTCACCCTTTTCATTTTGTCAAAAAAATCAATCTTTTTTGAACAAAACACACAAAAAAAAAAAAACGAGTTTTCACCAACCTCAAATGAGCAATTGGACGGTAGACTAAAGATGATATATTTCAAGTTGACCGACCCGATCCAAAAGTTCTATTGTGGAGTTATCCGAAATTTGAACACCTATAAAAGTGATCACAGTGAAAAAAATCCTAGATTCGCCATATTAGAGTTAGTTGTTGCTATGTTTGTGGGTAATGAGAATTCAATTCCCATGCATTAAGTACAGTTATGAAAAATAGTAAACCAACTAGTTTGGGTTGCTTGGTTGACCCAACCTGCCAAGAGTTTGAAGATTTGATAGGTTTGAACCTGTATTTTTTTATTTAAATCGATAACTTCTACTATTTTTTTAAATTGTTGGTTTGTATGAATTACTACTAATATTAATAACTAATAATCAAAGTAGGTCATGCGAATCATATATACATGCATGACTGCATGTTCTAGAAATGTAAACAAGATTAATAATAACATGACCGGTATAGTTTACACGACCAGTTTTAATTTTCAAACCGCGAAAGCATATACTAAATTGTATAAAGCACTCCTATTATAAAATACCTGTTCACCTATGTACACTCTGACATTAACAACAAATGCCAGAAAAAGAGATAAGTTTACAAGAAAATAAACCAAGCCAAAAAAAAAAAAAAACATACTAGAATTGTAACAGCCCCAATGTGGAGAAGACATTTAACACATATTAGACAACAAATGCTAGCTATTGTGATTTTTCAAATATGGATGATTAATGATATCAGCATACAGGTAAATCTGGTGGTGGCTTCTCCAATTTCTGCCATGGTGCAGGCCCATCCTCCACAACAAACACTGTGGCCAAACCCCATCCAAGGTGGACATCTAAGTGGCAGTGCATAATCCAGGTACCTAATAAAGTAAAGGTGAAATTGTAAATCTTGACCCGTTTACTTTTGAATGGGTTGATTCGGATATTGACCCGTCTACTTTTAAATGGGTTGACGTGGGCTATGTTCCATTAGCTTGTAATGGAACATGTCAAATGGGTCATACCTCATTTTATCTGATAAAGTAGATTAATATTTAAATAAAGAAAATTTTGTAATCGTATTTGATATATTAGATTTCTAGACACTAAGGGTATAAATGAGCCAAGCCGCTGGTAAGCTACTCGATATTAGCTTGCTAAATGTTCGAACTGAGCCGCCCAAGCCTAATTATTAGCTCATTTAATAAATGAGTCTAAGCCTGAGCTTCACTTATTGAGCTCGAGTAGGCTACGAGCCGAAACGACCCTGTTATTTATAAAGTTTTTATTTAGATTATCAAATATATTTTTACATGATAATAATTTTAATATATAAAGTTCTGATAAAAGTAACTAAATAGTAACTAAACGCCTAGTTAATCTTTTATTTTTTGTGAGGGATTCAACCTCTTCTTGACCCGTTACCCAACCAACAAGTATTACTTCCATTTTCTTTACCTGGATTGTCAGCAACAAATCTAATGACTGCCCATCCTTTGATAGGTAAGCTAACTGTATTCCTAAGAGGTGGGTCCACCAGATTGAACTTAGCAGTGTCTGTTTTAGGGTTAAAGTTTCCAAATCCTTCTGCAAGTATATAGAAATCATATCCATGAAGATGGATTGGGTGGTTCTCAGCTGTAAAAATGCTTGTTCCTTGCAACACAATCTGAACCCTTGATCCATATTTCAACTTATAGACCTTTGTCCCAAAGATAGGCTGCCACAAAGACCGGCTCACGTTACCGGTATAATCAAAGGTCACGGCTGGTTTCGCTGGAAAGTCGGTTGTGAAAACCCCGGGTATCCCATGGTAATGTGCTTCAAGTATGGAGGAATTGGATGGGAATACAAAAGACACATTGTTCATGCTGGCTGCGAAACGGCTCCGGTTGGGGGCTTGGCAGTTTTGGGCCGGAGTTTTTGGCGGGCACTGGTAGATTCCAAGGCCCATTGTGATGAATAGGCTATGATCGAGTACAGTCGGAACACGGGCTATTCGGAGGCTTTTGAAGCGGGTGGTGAAGGCTGTGACAGTGGCGGTGTCGTTATATGTTGGGAGAGGTGGCATAATGGGCTTTGAAGTGGCGGTTTTATACTCCAAAACTGCGGTGGTTGTGGTGTTGTCGAATGGGACACCTTGTCCACTAGCGTAAGCGCGTGCAGCGATGTAGTAACGTGCTGGGGCCTGGTCGGCTTGCATGAGGATATCGGTGGTTTGACCCGGCCCGAGCATGAGGACCGTGGTGGTGAAGGGTTTTACATAGGAACCATCAGCTCCTACGACTGTAAGTTTGTGGTTAGCAATGGTGAAAAAAAGCTGTTGATTTAGCGCCGCATTGATCACCCGGATTAGGCTTGTTTCCCCTGAGTCAACTCGGACTTTCACCGTATCTACATGTGAAAAAATATAATATCATTTTCTTAACATAATTTTTAAAAATTAAAACATAATAACAATTATTATATATATATTATTGACGAAGATTCATGAGTAATTTTAATTTTATAATAATATATAGTTTTTTTAATTATTTATTATTTTAATAGTGTAATACTTAATTATCATATTTGTTTTTCACTTTTTAACATATTTTATTTTTTTTCTTTTCTTAAACCATATTTCCTCTATTCCTTATTTTCTATTTTTAATAAATATTTTTTCATTTTCTAAGTCATATTTCCTTTTTTAGTTAATTAGATATTTTTTAATAACCTAGATTCGTTATTTTTTCCCTTTACATTCTCGTATAAGTTTTGTTAAAAACAAACATGTATTCAAAATAAAGTGTTCTGGGTCAGCCAATCCGGTTAGCCTATCTGACAGTGTTTTGGGCCAAGCAAGCCCAGTTTGTTTCAAGTTTTAATTCTTAACAAAATTACCTATTAGCCCACTTGACGGTGTTTGGGGTTAATCGATCGTTTTAAGTTTCAACTTGTACCAAAATTATCGTTTAACCCATTTGATTGTGTTTCGGGTCAATCTGACCCGATATGTTTTAAGTTTCAACTCTTACCAAAATTATCAGTTATCCCATTTGAAACTGTTTTGGTCAGTCTAGCCCGGTTTGTTTCACGTTACAACTCGTACCAAAATTACCCTTCAGCTCGTTCAACCCATCAATTCTACCACCCCTAAAGAAGTCTTGTTTTACATTAACAAACCTTGGCTAGAGCACTTATAGAGATCACCGGGTTGACCATTGATGGTAAACGCATCAGAAACATTTGGGCCTGATCCTGTCCTTGTGGCCTCTCTTATAACATCAATCGGGTTTGCATCCCACCATTCACCTGATTATCATCAACATCATAATATGTCATGTATCTCAAAAGTTTAAATTTTTCAACATGTACAATATTGATAGTTATTAATAAATTGTATACCAAGCATTATGACCGATTCGCGGTCCGGCTTAGGGAACGGGTACGGATATCCTTCTTGTGGGTGAATAACAATAGCACCATAAACAGTGGCTCGAAGCCACGAGCTATGTGCATGCCACCATAAAGTTCCTTCTTGTCCTGAAATTGTGAACAGGTATGTGTAACTCCCTCCTGGTCTAATTGGACATTGTGTAATAAACTCGGGCCCATCAGCCCATGCTGTCGTCATCTGTCTAACACCATGCCTGAAAAGTCACAAAAATAAATAAACAAACTTGACTAGGATGACGTCACCATATAAGATATTATCTTCACATGCATATAACATATATATACCAGTGAATTGTGACATTATATCCAGCTTTGTTTGTAACATGTATCACTAGAGTATCCCCATTGTTCACTTCCAAGGTTGGACCCGGGAACTGCCCGTTGACGGTGATCGTTGAGTTACGTGTGTTGCATAACCTCGTGACTTTTGTTTCTTGAACCTAAAAGAACATGAACTAGTTAGCATTATTTATGTAGCAATTTTAAAAGTATAATAATCATCAGAAAACAAAACCCATGGAAAGTATTAACATAGTCATACGACAAAGTCATGATTGTGGGTTTTCGCGGTTGTTAAAGAGGAAAAACTCGTTAAAGCGAGTAACGAGCTTAGCAGGAAGGAAACACGTAAAGTGTTGTGAATAGAGTTATTAAGCACACCCTCCATTGTTAACTGTTAAGTGTGTGTTTTGGTGGTGAAACTATGAGAATATTAGGTTCTTATATAGAGGACATAAAGTGAGTTGTTTGGACTTTTGGAGGTTGACTAAGTAGGTTTTGGTTAATGGTCATGGTCAGGTTAACATCAAAAGGAACATGGTTAAACCTCGAGTTGGTGTACCCACTCAATTAAAGTTAAATGTGATAAACATTTGGAAGGCTTGTTTCTTAATTAATTTTAATTAACAACGCTATCTTAGCATATTACCCTCATAATTTGACCTTCTTACGAAATCAAATCATAGTAGACAAAAAATCAAAGAAACGTCATTTCGATATGATTATGCTTTAGCGTGTACGTGAGTAAAGTTTTTACAATGTGGACCTCTCATCAAGGGCGGCATAACCATTTTGAAGGCCCAAGGCAAAGTAAAAACTCAAGCCCCTTTTTAAATGCTAACATTTTAAATGTAGATCTAAGATTGTTTGTGAGCGGGGTAAAAACCGATCCACTAACGTCGGATTGGATTATCTATAGTAAAGAAGAAAAAAATAGGCTCAAAACTTGTTTTGATAAATTGAGATTGGATTAAGAATGAATATTCGTAATTTATATTAAACTATATGTATATTAAAAAAACAAAGAGAGAAAGAAACGGATAGCATTAATTATTCGAGGCCCTCAGCGTAAGCCTAAGGGGTGTGGTATCGGGTGCTGAGGTTGACCTCTTCCCCGATAGGAACCACCCCCGCCCCCCCCCCCCCCCAAGCGCGTATGTTGTTTGTGGATTGTGATGACTGGTAGGGGTGTTCAAAAAAATCCGGATCCGAAAAACCGAATCTGAAATATCCGAAAACCCGTAACCAAAATATCTGAAATTTCGGATATCCTAAAACCGGATAATCCGAATATTCGGATATAGATTTAAAAATTTCAGATAATACGATATCCGAAAACCATTTTTTTATAAATATATAGTATATGAGCCTTATATTAGTTTGAAATATAGTAAAAAGGTAGTAAATAATCGGATTCGGATGTACATTTATGAATGTTTTTAGTTTTCAATGTTGTAAATTTGAAAAATCGAATATAGGTTTAGTTTTAATCTCTACACGAAACATAATTTTTTTTTAATTTTTAAAAAAATTCGGATATCCGTTTGGATACCCGAATCCGTATCCGAAATTTCGCATATCCGAATCAGATATTTCGGATACGGATTCGGATATTAATATTCACTATCTGAAAATTTTGGATATTCGATTTTTGGATATCCGAAAACTGAATAATCCGATCTTAAACACCCCTAATGACTAAGAGGAGTTGATTGGAGGGGAAAGGGGTGAAGGAGAGCCATACCCCTTGATAGGGGAAGGGAGAGATAGTGATGTAGAGATGATGTGTAGGTGGGGGAAGGTGTTACCACACCCTTTAGCCTAAGAGATCATCACATAAAGCCGCTCATGTCCCATTATCATACATGACCACTCTTCACATTTGTTAGTTTATTCACATTTGTTAGTTTAAAGGTATTTATATGATCACTCGTTAAAATAAGTCATGTACATTTAAATATATTTCAGATTTTATTTGATATATACATTATGAAAATTTTCATGTATCTTATTGCTAAAATGGTATGTTATATATTTACTATAGATATACCACAATGATTGTTTCTTAATGTTTTTGTTGTATAATACAAGTTTCTTGATAGCATCTTCAACTGAAAGTTTGTAGTAGGGGTGTGCATGGGTCGGTTTGGGTCGGTTTTTACTATTATCCATAACCATAACCGCTAGTTCGGTTATGGAGTTTTGGTAACCATAACCATAACCAAACTTCGGTTATGGTTAATCGGTTATGAAGTCGGTTATGGTTCGGTTTTGGTTAATTTCGGTTAAGTAACCAAGCAAGGTTTGAAATAAATAGGATTGTGCACGATTTGAACTTAGCTTGAGCCTATTTTATAAGATAACGAAGACTAAACTTTTTGGTTAAACTACCGATTTAGAGTTCTTTTTAATAAGGTAATTCTCAAACAAAAAAAATTATGGCCATAACACCTTAGTTCTTTATCAAAGTAAATGACATCTATATCAAGATCATTTTGTTACTAACATACTTTTATCTTAGTAAAAACCCTCTATATGGTTTTGTAAACACACAAATCTATTATATAAAGTTAACATCACAACTTCGGTTCGGTTTCGGTTATATTCGGTTAACCAAAGCTTCATAACCATAACCATAACCGATTAAGCGGTTATACAAAGTTTCATAACCATAACCATTGGTTATATTGGTTATCGGTTATTAGTGGTTCGGTTATGTCGGTTATGGTTCGGTTATCGGTTATGGTGGTTAATTTGCTCACCCCTAGTTTGTTGGCGTTTTTGGACCGACGTGGAAGAAAAAGACTAACGAACATGATATGATGAGGAGAGAGGTAGGGTAAAATTCGTGTGTACTATCTGGAATGTGAAAGAGGAGGGTAGAACTCGTACATGATATGATGGAGAACTGAACCTGACATAAAAGATAGAGGATGACACCGCTCAATGGCGGCTTTCATGGTTTGCGGGGAGGACGTCCGCACAAGGCCCGTGATGTTGAGGGCACGCGATTTAAAAAAAAATCCGATATGTATGTGTTATTTTTTTTAAATAATAAACACATGCCAATTCTAATATAGGTCCATTTACCAATAATCTTTTATGGTTTAGAATATAGCACACTTGGCATTAGGTTTATTGAGCCCAATACTAATTTGATTATTATTTTTTAGAGTAAAGTGTCATTTTGGTCCCTGTGGTTTGGGCAGTTTTGCCAGTATAGTCCAAAAATTTCATTTATAGCCTATGAGTCCAAAAAATTTTCACCTCTGTCATTTCGGTCCAACAAAGTTAACCCCATTCATGAACTCCGTTAAATCAGGGGCAATTTTATCTTTTTCTGTTATTTAAAGAAAGCAACTTATCCTTTTCACCGATGGCACAATACGTTACACTACTTCTCAACAAAACTGTGGGGAGCTATTCGTCTCAACCGCGATGACTAACGGAGTCTCCCACTAGTATGTTAATTGTTTCATCTTCAGCCCAGGATCGTGTTCAAAGAGTTCGCTAATGGAATAATAGAAAAAGATGAAATTGCCCATGATTTAACGAAGTCCATGGATGATGTTAAGTCGGTTGGACCAAAATGACAATAGTGTGAAGTTTTTTTGGACCCACATACTATAAATGAAACCTTTGTACCATACAGGCAAAACTGCCGAAACCATAGCGACCAAAATGACACTTTAGTCTATTTTTTAAATAATAATAGAACATTACGGAATTACATATTTTTTTAAGCTCGAACAGGGTACGTGAATTCTTGGAGACGCCTCTGACACCGCTCTCCCCTTAGAGAAGCTCCGGTTTACTTACGATGAAAAGATGTTGCTATTTATATACCTGAAAAGTGTTATGTACTTTTGCACTTAAAGTTTAACCTCGACTACGATAAAGATGAGAAAATAAATAAATTTATGAATTAGGGTCAAGCTCAAATATCATTATTATTATTATTATTATTATTATTATTATTATTATTATGATTATTATTATTATTATTATTATTATTATTATTATTATCTCCACAAGATTGAAGAAATTATATACTCCACTAAACTCGAAAAACATCATAAATATTAGTCTACTGAATCGAACTTTTCTTCATTTACATATAATTTTAAAACACAAACTAAACACCAAATCGTATGAATGATAATTTGCTTTTTGTTTTGTAATCGCTGAAAATCATACTACCCTTAACAGAACATTCTTATATATTTTTGGTTTTTGATTGTCCAAGACCCACCTTTTATTGTCAATTACATTTGTGATTCTTTGCGTTTTCGAATTCTCTCCATGTAGAGTACTTTAATGAACATTGGTTTACCACAAAGTGCAACCAATTGATTACACAAGTCCTTATGAACATTGATTACCACATAATCAAGCTACGAATTTTGTGTGACGGCGTTTTGGACTTAATATATGATGGGAGCATGATTATGGGTCTAAAATACTAGCTTCATGATTGATGA